>RJWT010010768.1:0-23887 GCA_004365215.1 Cuniculus paca | reverse complement strand
TAATGGCTCTTGTTATCTGCAGTATACCTGCCCATACCATCAGGGATAAGTAAAATCAAACAAAATACAACAAACTAAAACAGTAGAAACAAAACAAAACAAACAAAGCAGAACAATGTAAGCAATATAGAATTTCAAGATATTAGCAAAACAGCATTGGCTACCATAATATTTGTTATCTTCAGAATAGTTGCCTACATCTTCAGACATATTACAATCAAACCACACAGAACATCTATTCCAATTTTCTATAGAGTTTTTACCATGAATGAATGATGGACTTTCTCAAAAGCTTTTTCTGCATCAATTGAGATGATCATATGAATTTTGTCCTTGGTTCTGTTAATATGGTACAGTATATCAAAACCTATTCTTTAGGTTGATAGCATCACACTCAACTTTAACTATCTGCCATATCTTAGGTCAGTGACAAGGTTACTGAAGTAGGGAGAGAGACAGTAGTGTATAGGACTCCTGACTTGGCTTCATTCTATAGCCAAAGCTTCTGCTCTCACCTTGGTTGGATGCCTGAATTTGGAGCCCAGTGAGTGCCACGTAAAAATGAGCAAATATGTTATTGTTATCTAGAAGAAAAGAATTACTCTCAGCCCACCTTTTGGAGCAGTGGTACCATCATGATTTATATTTGCTGAGATGGTTTATGGTAAGTACATATCAACAGACTCAAGGTGTGGTAAACCAATATTCTTTGAATATTTATTCAACATGTTTTAGTAGAGAAAGGCAAACACTTACTAGAAATAATAGCTGTATTCACAATGAGATTGGCATTACTAATTCACCCTCAATTTACAAAGGAAAATGCAATAAAATATATTGGAACGGATCAGAGTTTAAAGATAAAGAGGTTAAATATTTTAATCATACATGTAATGGGCTCCTAAAAGCCAAAACTGATTATTTACATCTTTCAAACTAGAAACCTCAGACACAGTTTACAGGGAAAGTTATCAAACTTCATTAGCTGGGGAAACACATATAGTAACAGAGACAATAAGACTTTGTACAGTTGTATCACAGAATGCCTGCTGGATGAAAAGCCAGTACAAGAGTTCTCATTCTAGCCGGGCGTGGTGGCTCACGCCTGTAATCCCAGCACTCGGGAGGCTGAGACAGGCGGATCGTTGTGAGTTTGAGACCAGTCTGGCCTACAAAGTGAGCTCAAGGCCAGCCTGAATGGCATAGTGAGACCCTGTCTCAAAAACAGGGCTGGGAATCTAACTCAGCAGTCTAAGCACCTGCCCGGCAAGCACAAGGTTGTGAGTTCAAGCCCCAGTGCCGCCAAAAAAAAAAGAGTTCTCATACTGCCACTTTTCCAACAACACAGTAACTTGTTGAATTAAAAATTTAGTTGAAAACATAAAGACTTGGTTGCTATATGTTTTCTGCAAAATTATACTTTTGCCTTATGAATGAAAGAATATACAAATAGGACCATTTTGCTTGTATTTGTCCAATACCATCACAAACTAATCATCAGAGAAGATTGTGTTTTATGCGAATGTTTGACAACAAAAGTGGTGTTGAAATATTCAAAGCCTTGAATAACTTTTCTTTAACCTATTGGTTTATCCTGGAGTAAGCATGTTGACATTGGGCCTGATGTTGAAAAGCAGTGATGAGTAAAACTGCTGGCACGCTGGCATGCATTGTGGCGGCAGCACCAAACGGTGCCCACGGCTGTTGCATAAAAGCTGTTGCATGAGGACATGAATACACACTTGCAGATGCATTTTTAAAAAAAAATTAAAAAGAAGGAAACTTGTTTCACTTAAACAAAACAATGGCAAAGCTCTGTACTAAATTTTAGTACACTTGACCCTTCAGTACACATTATTTGTTTAATTAGGTGACAAAATGGGAAGAAAGCATGAAGCACTTTGTAGATGGAAGTACTGTGGGTGCCTTGAAGAAAGGACTGTGTGATTAGAGTGTAACTGAATGACTTGCTTTTTCCTGGAATGTCATTTTTACCTAAAAGAATGACTCACATAAACCTGTGCCATTCAGACTTGTTTAATGGGAGACTTTTTCTAGAAAATGAGTGAAATGAGCTACTTGCTTTTTTTAACTACTTCCTTGGAAAAAAACATTTGATGGCATTTATTGTCAGTGATGAAAGCTAAATTATCAAGCAAAAATTAGAAATTTGGAATTTATTGTGATGAGTTTGATAGTTCCCTAGTACTTCAAGATCCTTCCAATGAGATTAATGGTGATATGAATGATCTTCCTAATGGTTTATGATGTTTACATTATGTTATTATATTCATATTATGTTTATATTATGATTTGATGCTTTATAATGAAATGTATCCTTACTTCATTCAGTAAACAGTATTTTTCAAATGTCTAGTGTCTTGCATTAAAAAAAATGCCTGATTAAAAGAGCTATTCAAAGCATAAAACCAGTAAATTTTGTGTAACAGTACCATAAAGGTGACTGATTTCAGATTCCCTATTACAACTAACTTTTAAGAAACTACGGCTTGGCAAAATTTAGGGTAGTGTGAAAGAAAAATATCCATAATTATCTAAAAAGCCTATTAAAATATTCCCACTTGTTCCAACCTCAAAGCTATGTAAGGCTTTTTTCTCTCCATGTACTTCAGTGAAAATAACATATGACAACTGACTGAATATACAAGCAGATATTCTGGAGAACCCAACACCCATTAAACCAGACATAAAGACTTGTGAAAAATGTAAAACAATGACACTCTTCTCATTAAATTTTTCATAAATGTATTTCATGTTAACATGTAATTTGTTTATGATTTTAATTAATGATTTGATATTTATCACATAATAAATATTGACATAAGTAAACCTCAAACAAAAGGACTTTAGGATCTTCCATTGTACTCAGGAAAATAAAGGAGTCTTGAGAACTGCTGACTTTTACTGTTGTACTTATTCCCTTGTATTTTACTTCTTTGTCCATTTGTCTTCCTCATTATACTGAACCTTTTGAAGTTGAACACTGGATCTTATTTCAGTCTGTACTATCCCCAGTACCTTGTTTTTAGTAGATACTAAATAAACATTCATGGAAGGGATGAATAAATAAGTTATTCAACTTCAGTATCTGAAGTTTGTCTGCATCCCATAATATAGGCCTTGATCTCACTGACCAAAAACTTCAGCAGTTACAGTGACCAGAGTGTAGAGAAAAACTTAAAAGAAAGACCATGATTTTTTCAGACATCTTCGAATATCATTCATGACTTACTCCTCTAGCCTTACTTCTACCTATCATCCCTGCCTTCTGCTTTGTGACTCAGCAATATCAAACTGTTACCAAATTACATCCCAGATCATTATCCTTAGCAACTAAACCCATGTATGTATGTCCTCTTCACAGTTTCAGTTCTGAACCTTTAAGATTCAGATAGGGTTGGGTAATCCATTGCCCTATCTTCTGTGCTTCTATACTACTCTATGCAGATCATTTTCATTGCACCTGTAATACCATCTAGTTATTTCACATCATGTCTGTCTTCCTTTCCAGACTGTCTGCTCACACATATTTATATCCCTAGTACCATACATAGAGTATGACACTTAATGGGTGCTTTAACTGTTAGATGAAACTGAAATGTTTTCTCACCATGGTGTTAAAAGTTTAAGTCACGCAAGACCTATCCAATTTAATTTTCTTTTATTGAACAGTTAACACATGCCAGCCCCTATGGTGGGCACTGGGGATTGCAAACATTTATATCAGTGACCGTAAAGTTTAATGAGGAAGGAAGGGGAAAGAGAGGAAAAGTGAAAGAGAGAGAGATTAATGGAAAAATATAATAAGCAAGCTACACAAATTTCTATAGGGCCTAAGAGAAGCACATTACTTTTGCAAGTATCCAGAACACCTACACTGCATAGCACTCGTTAAAGTAATTTATTATCCCATGCATGCTTAATATCTTATAAAGGGACAGGCATCAAACAATTGTCACACAAATAAGTAGCTACAAATTATCAGCAAGGTGAGGGAGAAAAAGTAGTGACAAGATACCATTATCAGGGACTAGTTTAGATTGTGGAGGGAAAAAAAACAGAAAAGGTATTTCAAAGGCAGTAACTTCAGTTTGCTGGAGCATGAGAATGTGCAGATATGAACCACAGAAGTACTGAGGCAACATCCCAAGCAGTGGGAAGGGGATTAATTAGGCTGGGCAAGGCTTAACATGAAGCAGGCCAATGCTGGCTTTCTCAAGCTTGAAAGGTATAGAGGTCGAGGGCTGCAGGAGTAGGCAAGGGACTAGGATCACACAACACAGTTGCTTGAAAAAGCCCAGAGTTAAGGTACTTCATTTTCCTTTTCTAATATGCAGGACCATGATTCTGGGTGGTCTGTATTCATCTCACACCAGTCCTGGAAAGATAAATAGAGCCTGTTTCCTCAAGTAACTACTGCTAAGAGAAAAATTTTCTTCAAATGTATTTCTCCATCAGCATTTTCCCTGTAGGGCACCTAAAAACTTGATTTATCATAAATTCACCCAGAATACACATACAGTAATACAAATGTGGCATATTTAAATGCACTCTTCAGAGAAATTTACTGGCAGTGATCACAAACTATAAATATAGGGAAAAAATAGCCCAACTTGGCTGCTTCCAGAATGAATGGCTAGGCTTCCAGTCAATCTACTACCTAGAAGCTGAAACATAACTCAAGAGAGTCCTGGCAATCTTATGGGAATAATCATCCTAGAGCTGGGACCAACTTCTACTCAGTGGCTGGCCCCTCATGTGGGAAGGACGTTTCTCCAGCTGGTTTGTTGGGGAGCAAGGAAATAGGAACTGACCAGTTGGCAACATAGGTCCAACTGGGTAATTAACAATGCCTAGTTTCAAAACTCAATTAAACTACTGACTAGTTCTGAGACCTGCCTGCCATTCATATCCTTTTCTGTAACATGGAAACATAGTAACATCTATATTTTATAAGCTGTTGCAAGTGTTAAATATGATAATGTAAGCTACTGCTTAGTGAAGTATTCATTAAATATCATCCATAGCCAATGAATCAGCCAAGGCCATTTCCAAGTCTCAGCATGTCAGGATCCATGACCAACTTAACTGGCTATTTTACCTCTAACTTGAACCACTTGTTTGGCATCTTAAGGACACAGTTTTTATAATGAATCACCTTGCTTTTTAGTGTTCTTGCAGATATCTCTTGTTTTATGAAATCTTAGTCAATCAGCCATGCAATAAATCTACTTGTTTTTCCCTTTCCTTATTGCTTATAATGTCTATGTCCTATAAAAATATTCTAAGAAATCCTTCTCTATGAAAATCTAAAACACAGTTCCAAAATTGCTCTTTCTTTATAGAATCTGCCAACTGCTTCCATTACTACCCTGAATAGACATTACAGTTTTGAAAATTGCAGTTCCCTCATCCGTTACTCTCTAACACCCCCAGACTGGAGGTTCCTGACTCCTAATTCGGACCCAAGAGCATTCACAAGCCCTCATTTAACATCAAGCAACACCTTGAATCCAAACACCAGTCCTGCTCACTCTAACACTGGGCAAAGCATGAAGTAATCACAGATTTTGATATTTTTCCAGCCACAAGCCCCCTCAAAGTCAAATGTGCCTAAGAAAGAAAAGTTACTCTTTCTTACCTAAGCCACAGTGGAACTAGGATCAATAGAAACCACATCAAGATTGTGCTTGGTAAAAAATAAGAAAGGCTTTCAAAAGTACACATCGGGTTTAAGCATGCCTGGAATAAGATAACTGGAATAATATCTCCCTTGACCTTTGCATAGAGTTTTCACAGGACTCTCGCAATATTGCAAGTAAAAGAAAGTTCTTAGTACTTTGAAACCTTTTAAAACCTGCAGACAGCTTAATTGAAGGGGTCTTGTGAACAGTTAGTTGTCAGGGTTTCTAGCAAGTGTTATTTCTTCCTGAATTCCAAGAACCACGTTCTCTGAAGTTTACATTTACACAGGATGAACATGCCCAGCCCAGCATTAAAAGGGATAAAATACCTGATGTGGTTCTCTTTGAGGGACCAGTTGAACAGCCATGCCCACATACCCAAATCTAGCACCTGGCAGGATGGCAGACAGGCATGTGGCCTCTCATGGTAAAGGCTTACACTCACATTGCTTACAAGATATAAAAGTTCTGGCCACCAGAAAAGTGATTTATAACAGTGAAAAAATGGCTCTAAAAAAATTATCTGTCAGGTGAAGGAAAGCATTGACAAAAGAGAAATATTTAACTACCTTATATTTAAGGAAGAGATGACAAAATCATCATGCCAAAGGTTTTTGTACTCATGAAGGATGCCAAGTGACACAGCCTATAAGCAACAAGAGAGAAAGAAAATTTTTGGATAATCATCACAATTGTACTGTGTTCACTGTATTATTCAGCTAACTTTATTTTTCAGAAGACATTTTTTTATTGTGGTAGAATGTGCATAATGCAAATGTATCTCTTTGAACCATTTTACAGTATTCAATTAAGTGGCCTAAAGCTACAAATTTGTGTGACTATCACCAATATGTTCAGAACTTTTCCATCATACCCCCAAAAACTCCCTACTCATTCTTTCAATAACTCTCCATTCCTTCCTCCTCCAACCCTTGGTGGTCCCTAGTCTACTTTTTGTCTCTATGTGTTTGACTACTCTTAAATATCCTATGTAGTGGAATCATAGTATTTGCTCTTTTTTTATTTTATAAAGAATAAAACAAAGCAAAACAATGAGAATGATATTGGATTACATAAACAAGAAGTAGGAAATCAACAGTAGGAAATCAACCATAGTTACTGTAATGGACATTGTTAGTCTCTAAATAGATGCTCGGATCGCCAGACACAGGCACACAAAGTCAATCAAACAATACAAGCACTAAGTTGTTTCTTTACTTCAGTTGCTATCATTTCAGAAATTTCACATTTGTGGCTTTTAATTTATTCTATGTCTCTGTTTCCTATACCTGTTCTGGGTGAGCTGTAGGTCTGAGATTGCACTTTGCTCCTTTCCTGTGTTCCTACAAATCAGCTGATTGCTGAGTCCTGAGTGCTTTCTGCACTAGCTGCCCATCCCATGGTGCAGGGGATTGGGCTAGGCACCTGCGTTCTTCTGATCTGAGGTTCCCAGGGTGGCAGACAGGTGCAGGGTGGCAGCTCACTGATACTCCCCTGATGGCAGTGGGGCCTCATAATTATATAAATTCTAGCTAATGTATGTAAATGTACAAACTCTATTCAATATATGTAGCTTTTGAACTATAATATAATCATTGCATTTTTAAATGTCCTAATCCATTCAAGCTGGTATAATAAAATACCATACACTGGGCAGCTTATAAATTACAGAAATTTATTTCTCACACTGCTGGAGGACAAGAAGACACAGACAAGGATGCTGACAACTCTGTGCCTGGTAAGGATCCATTTCCCTGTTCATCCATATGTCTTTTCACTGCATCTTCACATGATGGGAGGGGCTGACTAGCTCTGAGGGTTATCTTTTATAACATATTCTAATTCCAATCATAAAGGCTCTGTCCGCATGACTGAATCACTGTCCAAAGACCCCACCTCTTAATACTAGCATCTCAGGGATCATAATTTTAACATATAAATGGGGGAGGTGACAAATATTTAGAGCAAGGCACTAAGAAACATATGACTGAGGAGTGTTATAACAGCAAGTCTTTTTGGGTGGTTCAACATGACTGAATAGAGGAGGAACCATGTCAGAACTACTCAGAGAAAACCAACTAAAACACAGGCAATTAGAAGAAAGGAGGCAATATATATCCCAATGCCAAAATCAATCTGAAATAAGATACTTGCAGATCAAACAAAACAAAGACATAGGACTTTATAAAATGGTGAACCAGCCTACAGGGCTGCCAGTGGAATTGCTACCTGCTTGTGGAGCAGGAACCAGCTTTGTGAGAATTTCAAAAAGAAAAACAAAAACTGATAGATTGCAATAATGTGGATAAATCAAGTCACACAGGATAAGTTTAGGATATAAAGCCCCTCACCCCTTTTGCCTTCCTCCACACAGAGGATGCGGCAACCTAGGAGCAAATTTCATCATCACACACAGAGGCAAGTGACCAGGAAGCTGCTCCCTCCCCAAAAGTTAACCTGTTTTGTTTTGTCTTGTTTTTATTTTATTTGCTTTGTTTTGTTTTTGTCCTATTCCAAATTAGCTAGCTATAACCCCTAGCAATAACAAGGTTAGAGACCACAGCAGAAGATGTGAAAGTAGTGAGTGGAACCACATGAGCCTTTCATCCCTGGGATCAGTGGCTTGAGAGAGGTATGCAGTCAGGCCAGATTTAAGCAGATTTGGGCTGCTATAGAGCAACAAGTAAGAGGTCAGCCTGCACTCCTCTGGAGAGGAGACTGAAGGAGGACCCAGAGGCCTTGGCTGTCTCCAAGCAAGTGACAGCATCCCCCAAGCCCTGCCACCCTGTGACAAGTGGTGTGAGAGGATATCAATGTGAACAGAAGAAACAATGCAAAAAGAAAGAGAGAAAGACAGGAAGAAAGAAAGAAAGAAAATAAATGACAAGACACAGAACAGAAATCCAATCCCAGGCCTCCAGTCTACCCTGAACAGGTCCAGAGGACAATGAGATAGAGGAAATCAAAAGCCACCCACCTGAATTTTCTGAAATAATAGCAGCAGAAGTAAAATAACAGATGAATTATTTCCTTGAAATAATATCTCAGGTAAAAAAAGAAATGATAATCAAAATGAAAGACTTGCTCAGTGAATCTAGAGTAGACACAGATTAAAAAAAAATAGAGGAGTTTAGAAAAATAATGGAAACCATGAATGCTCAATGTAAGAAAGAAATGGAAAACATGAAACAGATTCAAATAGATATCCAAGAGATTAAAAATGCCATTGAAAGTATAAGTAACTGATTGAGCAATGATAAGAATAGAATATCAGATCTAGAAAACAGGATCGTAGTTAGCAATCATGAAAAGAAAGATATCTTAAAAATAGCAAGGAACTATGAAAAATTAATCCAACATCTGCAAGATGATGCAAACAGGAACAACATAAGATTAATCAGAGTCAGTGAAAAGGCAGGACACAGGACAAATGCCATAAAAAACTGTTCACAGAAGTAGTGGCAGAAAACATCCCAAATATGGAAAAGGAATTTGACATACAAATAAGTGAAGCATATAGAACTCCAATTACCATGAGTAAAACAAATCTACACCAAGGCAAGTAATAATCAAGATTCTAGAAATTCAGCACAAGAAGTGAATTAAAAGCATGTCCTAGAGAAAGGAAACAAATCACCTATAAAGGAAAGCCCATCAGAATCACAGCAGACTTCTCAACACAACTCCTTAAGTCAAGGAAAGCTTAGAGTGAAGTTTTTCAAGTTGTGAAAGAAAATAATCCCCAATCCTGTCTTACTTACCTTTCTTGTTGCTGAGATAAAATACACAACACTCAAAGTCAAAGAGGAAAATGTTTATTTAGCTTACAGGTTGTAGAAGTTTCATTCCATAATCAGCTGGCTCCAAGGCAGGGTGGCACATGGGAGAGGGGCCACAGTTCATGGTAGCACAAGACAGAAGAAGCAATGAGAGAGCTTAACAGCATCTTTCTGCCCCTTTTATATTCTATCCAGTCTACTGGGATTAGGGTGAGGCCAATCCAATCACTGGACTGATCCAGCATTCACCTGCTCTTAATCCAACCACCCTTGATCCCAGTACTGCACTATGAATCAATTACACACTCTAGATTCAGCCAACTGCCAGAACACTCTGTGACTGAAAGAAGCTTTAGGGGACATCTAGATACAAACTGTAACATTCTGCACCTGCCCCCCCAAAGATTCATGCACATTCCTATATGCAAAAAGCATTTGTTCATCTCCAACAGATGCCAAATCCTATTGCTAAAAACTACAAGTCCAAAACCTCCTCTGAGATTTAAGGCAAACTTTTAGCTGTGACTGCCTGTACAAACAAAAAGAAAAAGAAAATTAAAGATTTCCAACATTCAATGGCACTAGAGAGACATTTTCATTACAGAAGTTACAAATGGGGGATCCAAAGAAATGGAACCAAAGCAAGTTCAAAATCCAACATGACAAACATTAAGTCTTGTATTCCATGTGCATCATCTGAGGCAATCTGTGGTAAGATGTGAATTTCAAAGGGCTTGGGTGGCCCCACTCCTTCATCACCACCAGTAGTTGTTGTTCTCATCTCTTCTCTCTGGGGCTGTGTTGATTCCCTCCTTGGAGTTTTCCTCAAATAATCATGTCCCTTGCTTCTCCAAACTTCTAGGGTCTCCACTAAACCTTTGGCTTCACACTCACAACTTCACATACTGCCCTTTAAGGGACACATTGCCTGGCCTCCAGGGCCTTCTGAAATCTGAGTGGAAGCCTTCCTGACCCCACAACTCTTCTATTCTGCATGTTTCTAAAATTAATGTCATACGGATGATGCCAACATCTGTGGCTGCAGGAGCAGTAGTCAGGCTTCTTTCTCTCTTGGTTGTAGGAGTTGAGTACCTGGATTTCTGAGCATTCTGAATCCAATTCCAAGGAAAAAATTCTCTAGGCTGCTGCCATTCTGGAACATGGTGCTCTGGGACACTCTTCTCAAAGCAAAGTCTTTCACTTTTGCAATTTTGAAGCTGGAAAGGGTGGAGTTTTCCTGGTTTTCGTGATACCCTCAGGCCATTTTTTCTTTTGTGCTGTTCCTTCTCAGCAATCAAGATCTCTCCTTACTCTATCTTTGCAGTTCACAGCTTTACCAGAGCTTCCTTTCTGGTCTAAATCACAACATTTTAAATCATTCTGCTGGGCACTTTGCTCTTAATTTTCAACATACATTTGGCTAAAAGCTCCCAACAGTAGCCATGCCATTATTTCAACATTCAATTGCCTTGAAATTTCGTCTGCCAGATTAATTAGTCCTTTGCCATCAATCTCAGTCTCAGCTAAATTCTCTGGACATGAGCAAAATGCAGACAAACTTTCTGCCAAGTCATAACACACTCCAGTGCAGTCTTTCTTCCTGGCAGAAAGCCTGGTCTTTACTAGATTTTTGATATCCTGAGGTATGAGCAGAATCTGACATACTGGACAGTCTAAGGTATTTCAGCTCTGCTTTTTCAGCTGGCATCTCTAAAACTTTCAGAACTCTTCCTGCAAGCCATTCCAAAAGCTTCTGAACCACATGGCCAGGTATAATCACAACAATGACCTCACTTCTCTGGTACCAAATTGTGTTGTATTCAGGGTTTGCAAGGGAATAGATCTAACACGGGACACATAATTTATAGGATTACTTTATAATAGTCACCCAGAAAGTCAAATGCAAAAGAGTGCAAGAGATCTCTCCATGCAATAGAGACCCAAAGAATTCAGCTGAGGTCCTGGATCCCATGGCAATGTCCTGCAAGAGTTCAATTGAAAATCTAGAGCCTAAGGCACTGTCCTGCTCAAGTCCAGCTGAAGGCCTAAGGCCAAAACAATGTGTTATGCAAGTCTGTATCAAGGATCTGCACTGGGAAGGCCCAAAGGCCAGTGGTAGAAGCTAGAAAGTCTGTGCCAGTGGGGTGAAGGATCTGTGCTACCAGGCTGAGAGATCTGAACAGGAGCCAGGAAGCGACACTCAAGGTAAGGACTGGTGCTTCATTGAAAAGAACCACAGCCATCAGCTACGGTGAAGACCCAAGCTCCTCTGATAATGAGAACAGCTAGGTTCATATCAAGAAAACCAGTATGAAATGCTTCTCTAGGAGAATCAGTAACATACCATCTTCCCCTCCAGTTCTTTTATGCTGTTGGCAACAATCCTCAGGTGGGCCTTCCACACCCAGAAGCACACTGACTCAGTTCAGTTGGGTGTTACAAGTTGACTATTAGTTAATCCACCACAAACCCAGATTGATGTACCCTGCAAAACTATCTTTCAAATCAACTAAGGAATAAGATACTTCCATGACAAAGAACAACTGAAGAAATTCATGATAACCAAACTAGCTCTACAAAATGTTCTAAAGGATATTTTAGAAAGGGATAACAAAGACTGCAATTCCAAGAACACCAATAGAAAGAAGCCACCAGACAAGGCAATTAAACAGAGGAGAAAGATAGGATACTAACAGCAGGGAAATAATATTACAAGGATAATCCAATACATATCAGTTATAACCATCAATGTAAATGGTCTCAATTCATCAAAGAAACAGACTTGCCAAATGGGTCAAGAAACAAGATCCAACAATATGCTGTATACAAGACACACATTTAACTCAAAAAGAAATTCATAGACTGAAAGTCAAAGGATGGAAAATAGTACTCCATGTGACAGGAACCCAGAAAAAAGCAGAGATAGCTAACCTATCTGCAGACAAAGTGAACTTCAAGCCAACACTAATAAAAGACAAAAAAGACAAAGAAAGTCACAGCATAGTTTTTCAGGGTAAACTCAAAGAAGAAGAGATAGCAATCATAAATATATATTCACCAAATTCTGGTGCACTCAACTATATAAAAATATTAATGGACATGAAAAATCAAATAAACACTAATACAATTGTAATAGGGGATCTCAGTACCCCACTGTCACAAAGAGACAGATCAATTGGACAAAAAAAATCAACAAAGAAATATCAGAACTGAACCAAACCTGTGAACAAACAGACTTAGTAGATGTCTACAGAGTGTTTGGCCCCACCACATCAGAATACACATTCTTCTCAGTAGTGCATGGGATAGTCTCCAAAACAGACCACATACTAGCCCATAGAATGTGTTTAAATAAATTCAAAGGAATTGAAATTATCCCCTGCACATAATCAGAACTCAGTGTAATGAAAATGGAAATTAATGGCAAAAGAAACCACAAAAACTCCATAAACACGTGGAAATTAAGAACCTCCTGGGTCATAGATGAAATTAAACAGTATCTACAATCAAATGATAATGCTGATACAACATTCTGGAACTCACAGGACACAATGAAAGGAGTCCTAAGGGAAATTTATAGCAGTGAATTCTCACATCATGAAAAGAGAATGAGCTCAACTAAATAGCCTAATGTTGAACCTCAAACTTCTAGAAAAAGAATCACTTGTCAAGCCCAAGGCTTATATGAGGTAGAAAATTATAAAGATTAGAGCAGAAATTAATGCAATCGAGACTAAGAAAATAATATAAAGAATCAATGAATCAAAGAGTTGGTTCTTTGACAGATTAAATAAAAATTGATAAACCCTTAGCCAGCCTTATCAAAAATAAGAAAAACTCAAATTCATGCAATTAGGAATTAAAAGGGTGAAATCACAACAGATCTTGCATAAATCCAGAAGATCCTCAATACCTACCCCAAGAACCTATAGT
Organism: Cuniculus paca; assembly: GCA_004365215.1. Taxonomy (NCBI): domain Eukaryota; kingdom Metazoa; phylum Chordata; class Mammalia; order Rodentia; family Cuniculidae; genus Cuniculus; species Cuniculus paca. The sequence goes on along the minus strand of RJWT010010768.1, from coordinate 10,470 downwards.
CTAGGCCAGGCGTGGTGACGCACGCCTGTAATCCCAGCACACAGGAGGCTGAGGCAAGAGGATTGGTGCAAGTTTGAAACCAGCATGGGCTGCAAAGTGAGTGCATGGCCAGCCTGAACTGTATAATTAGACCCTGTCTCAAAAAGACAAAAAAAAAAAAGAACCTATACTCTAATAAGATGGATAACACAAAAGAAATGGACAAATTCCTAGTTACACAGGAATTGCCAAAACTGAATCAAGAAGATAAGTAAATTCTAAATAACCCAATATCAGTTGATGGAACAGAAAATGTAATTAAAAACATACTAAAAAAGAAAATCTCAGTTCCTGATGGATTCACTGGTGAATTACACATGAAATGTAGAGAAGACCTAATGCCATTATTCCTAAAACTCCTTAATTAAGTTGGAAAGGAAGCAATACTCCCTAGCTCATTCTTGCAGGCAAAAATTACCCTGATACCAAAACCAGAAAAAGACCCAACCAAAAAGAGAACTGCAAGCCAATCTCATAATGAACATAGATGCAAAAATCCTCAGTAAGATACTGGCAAACAGAATGCAGCAAATCATCTAGAAGATTGTACACCATGACCAAGTGGGATTCATCCCAGGAATGCAAGGAAGATTAACCATACACAAATCAATAAATGTGACATACTATACCAACAGAGTCACAGACAAAAATCACATAATCATTTCAATAGATGCAGAAAAAGCATTTGACAAAGTCTAACCCCACTCATAAAAAAAAAAACTTACGGAGAAGGGTTAGATAGATAGTCTTTATCTCTCTAAATAGTCTTTATCTTAATCTGATAAAAGCAATCTACAACAAACCAACAGCCAACATCATATTAAATGGTCAAAAAAGTGAAAACTTTCATTCTAAAATCAGAAACAAGACAAGGATGTTCTCTATCACCACGCCTGATCAATAAGTTCTAGAAACTCTTGCCAGAGCAATTAGATAAGAGAAAGAAATAAAAGGAGTAAAGTTGGGAAAGGAAGAGGCTAAATTACCATTATTTTAGACAACATGCTACTCTATATGGAAGACCCCAAAAACTCCACCAAAAGACTTCTGGATTTAATAACCAAATTCAGTAGTGAAGCTGGATACAAAGTTGACACTCAAAAAACAATAACCTTCCTGTACACAACAAACTCACTGAGAGAAAAATTAGGGAAACAATGTCTTTCACGATAGCATCCAAAAAAATGAAATACTTAGGGATCAATCTAACAAAGGAAGTAAAAGAAGTTTACACTGACAACTACAGTACTCTGAAAAAGGATATTAGAAAATGAAAAGCTATCCTTTGCTCTTGGGTAGGAAGAACCAACATAGTGAAAATGGCTATACTCCTCAAATTGTCGTACAGATTTAATGTGATCTCAATCAAAATACCATTAGCATACCTCACAGAACTATGGAAAACATTCCTAAAATTTATTTGTAACCAGAAGAGACCTAGGATAGCAAAACCAATTCTGGGCTACAAAGGCAAGACAGGAGGTATCACAATTCCTGCCTTGAAATTATACTACAGAACTACTGTGAGAAAAACAGCATAGTACTAGTAACAAACAAACAAACAAACATAAGGATCAATGGAAAAGATTAGAATATGTAGAAACATACTCAGTTACCTTATATTTGATAAAGGCACCAGATTCACTGGAAGAAAGACAGTCTCTTTAATAAGTGGTGCTGGAAAAACTGACTTTCCACACGCCAAAGACTAAAACTAGACCCATGTCACTCACCATGCACTAAACTAAAATAAAAATGGATCAAAGATCTAAATATTAAAACAGAAACACCAAATAAGAAAGAATAGGTAGAACTCTGGAAGACAAAGGTATAGTCAAGGACTTTGTGAATAAAACCCAGATCACACAGGAAATATTACAAAGAATAATCAACTGGGATCTCATCTTATTAAAAATCACTTGCACAGCAAAAGACATCACCAACAGAGTGAAAAGACAAACCATGGCGTGGGAAAATTTTTAGCCAGTTGTTCATCAGACCAAGGACTAATATCTAGAACATATAAAGAACTGAAAAATATCAGACCCGCTAAAATTTAAAGAGCCAATCAAAAAATGGGCATCTGAAATGAATGCACACTTCTCAAATGAAGAAGTACAAATGAGAAATAAATATACGAAAAAATGTTTGACATTACTGGTCACTTGAGAGATACAAATTAAAGCAGTACTGAGATTCCACTCCACTCTAGAAAGAATGGCTATTATCAAGAAATCAGTAACAAATGCTGGTGGGGCTCTGGGAAAAAAGGAACCCTTCTGCACTATTGGCAGGAGTGTAAACTGGTGCAATCATTGGCAGTTTCCAATAACTAAATCTTGGAAACAACCCAAATGCCCATCAACTGATGAATGGATAAAGAAGATGTGTGTTTTTTTTAATGTAATGGAGTATTACTCAGCCATAAAGAAGGATAAACTTGAGACTTTTCTAGGTAAATGGATGCACCTTGAGACCACACTGTTAAGTGAAATAAATCTGACACACCTGTAAATACCGCACCGCATTTTCCCTCTAGTGTGAGAAACTAAAAGTGTAAATAAGGACCAAAATGTGTAAAAATAGTGTAAAATAGGAAGAAATTGTTCAAAAGTGAAGGGGAAATACTGATGGGGGAGGGGAAAAGGAAGAAAGGAAAAAGAAAAAATGAGAAAAGAAGGATAAAATGGAAACAAAGCTTTGTAAATAAGGAGGGGGAGAGAAGTTTAAAGGAGGGAAATGCCAAAGACTAAAACTAGGCAAATGAGGAAAAAAAGAATCAAAATATATCTTGTGTAGGTACAAATTTCCTATAATGAATGTGATCAATACGTATATCTAAACTGTACCAAAAAACTTAATTTTTTTTAAAAAAGATAAGTCAAGGGCAAGGGATCTAGCTCAGCAGCCTAGGCACCTGCCTGGCAAGCACAAGGTTGTGAGTTCAATCCCCGGTGCTGCAAATAAATAAATAAATAAATAAATAAATAAATAAAATATATATGATTCTTATAAAAAGGATGTCTTTCTGTAGAAGATAAGAAGACTCCCAAAAACAAAGTTTCTTTTCTATAATTTCAATAGAAAAAAAATTATGTAGACATAGTGGGACGAAAAAATACCCTGAACAAATATATCTTTGGGTATATTATGTGCTTCAGTAAGGCCTCTTGCTATATCCTCCAACACTGTCATTATTTCAAGACTTCTAATACACCCTAAAGTTATCAGATTTCCCTTTTTTCTTGTACTGTTTCTATCAGTAGGTTGATGACTTCAGCTGTCACCTTGTAGCGTGTGCAGCTATTGCTTTTGTCTGCCAGCGCCTCTCTGACCTTTTCTTGGCAACAGAACAGCCCCTTAGGTAGAAAGTCCAAGACAAAGGCTAAGCCCAGCTCCTGTAACACCCATAGTAACTGGTCCAAGACATGAGCACTAATTCTAAATAAGAAGGTGCGCCCTCCTACAGTGAGAGCATACAAGGTTTTTACATCAGTTTTGGTTTTTGAATCATGCTGTTCAGCTATTATTTCACTGCTGTGATGCTCCCAGTAGCTTCCCAATATATCTTTTTGTTGTTATTTTTCAAGTTTGCCCAAGTCTCTTTCTGTTACTTTATAGAGAGGAAACCTCCATAATTAATGCACCTATATTTTTTATTATAAATCACAATGCCATTCAGACAAAATGAGAGTGAAGGGGGGTGGTTCTTTTTCTTCTTTTTTTTTCCATAGCAGTGTTAGTTCCCGATATCAACAGTGCCCTCGGCAACCAATCTAATGCAAAATGTGTTTCCTAAATAATGCATCACCTTGAATCAGGTTTGCCTCAGGAAAACATCTATTATAAGAAGACTGCTGGCACTGCTAGTCAGAGATTAAACTTGATTTTAGTTTCTTTCTCTGTCCCCTCTTTCAAATAAGAACTAGAAGACATTCAGTCTTTCTTGGGAAATAAATTTCTTCTAAGGCAAGAAACGGTTGAGAGGAGCAGGAAATAGGCACACCTCAGGTCTCTGAGTTATGCAAATCTAGGCCTCCACTAGGTCCCAGTATTGTACTTTATCAAAGAAGGAAAAATTATCAGATATTTCTGTTAAAGTGTCAAAAAAGGGGCTGGGGATTTAGCTCAGTGGCATAAGCACCTGCCTGGAAAGTGTCAAAAAAAAGGAGCAACTATGCTGGATTATTTGGGGCTCCCAAAGGCATTCCTGGTAGCCACTCTTGGTTCTGACCTTTTACCCTCTCTCCTTGGGTAGTGATAACATACAATGTGTCATTTTGGGGTATGTTAAATGAACAGGCATCTATTTCCGTATTTTTAGCAGCACCACTGAGCGGAAAGTTGTCTCAATTTTTGAACAAAATTTTCTCAGAGGATCCTTATAAGCATTACGAATTCCATTTGCTGCAATAATACTTAGGAGAAAGGCCCACAAACACCCCAGTGTGTGCATTAATTGAAAAATATTAGTTAATAGTCATAATTGGTTGTTTCTAGCTTTTCCCTAAGGAGGAAAGACAGAGAAAATAATTCAGTGTCTTAAATTTATGGGGGCTTCAGGAATACATAGCATTTGGAGGTTATCTCCAAAGACTCTTTAAAGCTGATTAAGACTAAAAGAAATGTGTACATAAGTTCACCAAAAGTCAAGAACAAAAATGTTCATGATTGTCCCAAATTAAAACAACCCAATGACCACCACCACCAATGAGACTCTAGTATACTCTTACAGCAAGTAGTGCCCCATACAACAGTGAGAATGAAATACATTTAACTTATGTACAACATATGTGAAACTTAAACTTACAAACATAAGTTTGAGCTAAAAAAAAAGAAAACTCAAACTTATGTTTGTGTTAAAAAGAAAAAAAAGCCAAAAATACAAATTATCGACTGTAAGATTTCATCTATGTAAAGGTCAAAACCAAGCAAAACTCTGTGCTTTTAGAACTGAGCTTTGTGGTTACTTTGTAAGGGATGACTAGCAACCAGAGAGAGGGTATAAGCAAGGGGCAGCACTTCTGGAATCCTGGTAATTTTCAGCATTTTAAACTGGTACTGGTAACATAGATGTGTTTGTATAATTCATCTTGCTGGAAATATATTACATGTTCTTTGTATGCTTAAAACATTTTAATATAATTTTTAATTATCTAGAATGCACATGGCCCTGAATTCAATTCTCAGCACCACCAAAATAATTATAATAATAATATTGTAAATTGACAGAAGCATTTAAAAAGAAGATTAAACTAGGTGTGACGGTTTTCTAGACCTATGGATCCTCACCTCTTTATTTTATGGCACACTCAGGTGATGATAATATTTGAAAGTACTTGTAAGCAAGATAATTTGTCAAAACTCAAAAGTGACCCAGAAACCCCAGCTACCTGGATAAGTTGATCTCAGTGTCATCTCTTCTCTTCCTTAGCAGGACATCACCTATGCTCCGCCTTTCCAGGCAGAGGGATCTGAGTGCACAGGCAGGAATACTGAACCGGCACCACTTCAGATCCCCAGTCCCATAGAATTACGATGGACTGTCTCCAGCAGTGGCTTCCAAGCCTAGAATGAGCTGTTTGTGCCAGCACACAAGCCTTAACGATCTCATTTGTCTCAACAGTGCTGCGCAGGTCTTGCACTGCACTACTGCTGTCCAGATTGCTTTCTCCTGGAAAATATCTGTTTCAAATTAGAGCTCCCCAGATGTTTTGGCTTCCCTTTCTCCAATTTGAATCACATTTGGATATTTCCTGCCTATATTCCTGATTTCGGTTTGCTTTTGTATTGCTTTTCTATCTTCACTGGGACTTTCAACACCTCCCACATTGCATCCCTCAAGCATTTTGTTAAATTAATTATATCCCTTTTCCGATGATCTCAAGGAAAACAGTCAGCTAAATATTAGATGCCTCAGATTTATTTTCCATGTTGCTTTAGGCAAGCTGTTTGCCTCCTCTAGGCAGGGCCTGTGGATTGGAATGATCATTTCCTTTACTACCACAAAGAAGTACCTGCAGGAGGGAGAAGGCATACACAGAAAAGGTAGACAGGAGGAAATTCATTATAAACAAAGAGGCACTGCAAATCATTATCTTTAGAACTAGATCTCTGGTTCATCCATTCATTTGCTCCTGTAGGCTGTCACACAAAAATTTCCGTGAGTTCTTTCAGATTTACTCACTTACCAATTGCCTTTGATTTGACTCCTGGTAAAAGAACCTTTGCTATGTTACTACTCTATAATTAGATTTCACTCTTCTAATCTACATTTCTTAAAATTTCTAATGCTGAGCTGGGCATGGTGGCACACGCCTGTAATCCCAGCACTTGAGAGGCTGAAACGGGAGGATCCTTGCAAGTTCGAGACCAGCTTGGGCTACAAAGTGAGCGCATGGCCAGCCTGAAGTGCATAATGAGACCCTGTCTCAAAAAGACAAAAAAAAATAGATTTCTAATGCTCCATCCAACTATTATGGCTGCATTAAATAAATTATTACCATCACATGTATGTCTACGTGCTCATTAGAGTTGAAAGTTTTGCAAACCATCCCAGAAGAGTCTATACTCCATAACCTAAATGTATGCCAAACAAGGACTTCTACTTGGATTTTATATATTAGTAGAAAAATAATTACAATATGAATAACTATTATTGGGATTGTTCCTTGGAGTTGTAACATAGTTTTTATCAAGTTCTAGTTCTAAGGCTGGATATGGTGAAGTAATTTAATCATAATCACACAGGACTGGTAAAGGAAAAGGGGCCCACATCTTTTAATGCCTAGCTGTATTAGCTTTCTATGATGTGTAACAAATTGCTCCGAACTGAGTGTCTTCCATCAGCACTTTCATCAGCACATCTCACGGTTGCTGTAGGTCAGGAGTCCAGACATAGCTGAGTTGGATGCTCCCCTTACAAAGTCTCAGCAGACTGGTGCCAGATGCCAGCCAAGACTTCCTGTGAGCCTCCTTACGGGTCCAGGACCATTCGGAACTCACAGAGTAGAGATTTGTGCAGAGGATGGAGATCCCAATGATGAAGTTTTAGTGGCTTACTTTGCTTTAACAAAAAGAGAAAATTAGGGAATTGAGAAGGGAAAAGTGTTAGTGAAAGTTATTATTTTTGTTGCTAAGTGGGGGAGGGAAAGGGGAAAGCAAATCGAGATCCTTCTTTTTAGTTGCTCAGCGGTGCTAGGGGTCCTAGGCATTTCCATTAGTGAATGATTTCAGGGAGACACACTGCTAACACAGAGGCAGGAGGCATGCAGATCACTCTGTAGTTTCCAGGGAACAAGCTGAAGGGAAGTTCCTATCAGCAGGTAGATGCCCACAGCATGATGCAGGATTTGTTTAGATATGAGAAGTACACTGGAAGCCTGAAGAGAAAAGATCTGCTACCTATGCTAGTGTCAGAGTTGGACACCAACTTTAAGGGCAAAAAAAAGTGAAGCTTTTTGAGTAAATCACTTAGGACTGGAAAAAACATTGCTGTGTTCTTCTCAAACTTCTTTGGCACTGCTTCCTTGAAGCTAGGCCAATCTTAGAGATATTAATAAAATTTCCTGGTTGAATGGACTTGGGCATTTCAGCCAACACATTGGGGATACCTAGTTCTCCAAATTGGCAAGTTGTACTTACATTAAGCAACCCTTAATAGTGCCTTCATTGGTATATTATTCAATTTTAGGTAAATTAATAGTGCTGTTCATCAAGAATACCAATGATACTTGGCACAAGATAACTGCCAATAACACTTGTGTTTCCTGGTCCTGGTCCTGGTCCTGGTCCTGGTCCTGGCCCTTGGAATAGCACATATGGGAGCAAAAATGATGCAAAATTGAGTGCCTAAGATTTCAATTTACTAGATTTTCTCCTGGGTCCAGCTGTGCAACAACTAGCTACATACTTCTTTCCCTCTCAACTGCAAAACAAGAATTTATATAATAAAGAGTAATTAAAAGTTCTTTGTGTGTCTGCCACTATACTCTGGTGGGGTAGGGATGGAGGAATGGTTAAGAAACTATGGCTACCTTCCTGTTCTCAAAGGGTCTTTCCTCTCATGATTGAAAATATCTAATGGCTTATATACCTTGAAAACTTATAACATGCTATTTAAATGCAAGTTACTCCTTTTACTGAAAAAATTCTGGTTATAGATAAAAGTAAATTTTTTTCCCTCAGAACATGATGCTTGCATATGTTTCTTGCTAAAATCCCTATCCCAAGAAAATACACCGCTCTTTATATCAATGAGAGTAACATCATTACCTGAAAAAGTAAAAGTCATTTCTTCCTTTGTCATTTTATTTTTGAGCACTGTGTATGCTTTGCCCTCTCTTTAATGAGCTTAGTAGAAAAGTGATCCCTTTGTTTCACCACCACCTTTGATGCACTCCCATGCTGATTCCAAATAACTCATGTTCACTAAAATCGATCTTCTTATTCTCACATATTCAATCAGAATTCCATCTGGGTAAGCAGATCACAGATGGCCTGACCACTTCCTGGATTATAAAACTTCTCAGTATATAAAATAGAAATCTCTTTGATGATCCATGTATTTGTAAGAATTTGTTACACGACACATGTCCCAGGAGAGTCTCCTCTGATTTCCAACTCAACCCTCATAAGCCCAGAAAGGCAGTTGGTTTGTTTGTTTATTTAGTTTTCACTTGGGTGGGTGGCTGCAAAGTTTCCTATTTCTTTTCCTTCTTCATGTCTCATCATCTCCTAATTTACAAAGTAGTCACAATGCCTATACTTTAAAAAACCATATGCATGCTAAAATTCTGGAAGAAATGCTGATCCTCCAAAATAATATCATATTCTTAATATTTGAGACCTATTTCTCATCATTTATTTGCATTTCCCAACTCTCCTAAATTGAATATATCTAATCTGTACAATTTTTAACCTCCCTAAAATGCCTAAGACTCAGATCGGAAAGAAATTGATTCCTCTTTCTTCAAATACATGTATCCATGTAATAAATATATATTGAATTTTTATTATGAATGACATTGTTATAGATGCTGAGCACACTGAGTTAACAGAATATACAAATCTTCATTCTTCTAGGCATCCTTATCGTTATCTCATCAGCACTTACAGATGGGTGAAACAGAGTGAATATAATCAAAATAAAAAGGAAATAAGTTTTTTAAAAAGGTACCCTACTAATTGTGGAAAGTACTATGGAGAAGATAAGGATGCCAGGGAGAGGCAGGACAGAAGTGGAATTTAAAAGCTAAAATGCTAATTATAGACTGTGGGAGAAAGGGTTGGAACTTGAAAGATAATCTTGGTTTAGGATAGAGTGAGAGCAGTGAGGGTGGGGAGAAGTGGTCATTTTCTGGGTTTATTTTTAAATTAGACTCAGCAGGATTGTTGATGGATTGAATATGAGAAGGAAGAAAAGTTACTAGGAGAGAGCTAAATTGGGGTAGAAAATGACAAGACTTGTTTGGAATGGTTGAGGACAAAAGAGGTGTTAAAACATTCAAAGAAAGAGGCTAAGGTATGACAGTAATTCAGGAAGGAGCGGAATAAAGGAGAAATGAATCTTTGAAACCATAATAAGTGGTTTGTAAAATTGAAAAAGATATATGTACTCAGACTGGAAAAGCATCCCCAAATCTCGAACAGATATATAAACCCAAATCCACAAGACACATAACAAACCTGTAGAATGCAGATGAAAGACTTCCTTAGCTCCAACCAATGCCCCAGCTTTCCCCACCCCCAAGCCCAAAATAATATTTTCAGGGTTGACAGGAAACAACTGCCAACCTATAATTGTATGCCTAGATAGTCTTTCAACTGTATGGACTATAAACTGAGAAATCATAAGTGAGAGTAGGGCATGGTGGTGCATACTTGTAATCAATCACAGGCACTCAGGAGGCTGAGGCAGGAGGATTACAAGTTCAAGGCCAGTCTGGCAACTGAGAGAGACCCTGCTCCTCACCCCCCCAAAAAAGGTAAATGTTAAAATAAAGCAATGACAATTTTTTTCAGTAGAATAAATAGGTCTGCAATTTGGGATATACAAGCTCAGCTAGGTGGAACTAGCATTCCTTAGTTGGTTGGAACATGATGCAAATAGGGCTGGTTGTAAATTGTCTAAATCTATTGAAACAACCAGGTCAAGAGGAAAAACTGGTCACAGTGGTGGTTCCCAAATCTTGCAAAGTGTTGTTAAAATCCAAAGCATTTTTGCCTCTGGTGAATTCAGCTCCTGGCATAAAGCCTTCGCAGCAATCTTCTTCCTGTCGGTAATCCTCTAAGCCTCGGGAAGAGATGTTTGTGTTCTCTCTCTCTCCCTTCCTCCCTCCCTCCCTCTTTCCTTCCTTCCTCCTTCTCTATTCTGCAGCCATTTTGGCTTATTTTTCAAGACAAAAGGAAGGCACTTCTCACCAAAACCTT
>RJWT010010767.1:0-13935 GCA_004365215.1 Cuniculus paca | reverse complement strand
CTCATTCAAAAGCTGGCAAGTTGAAATGAAGGAAACTAAAGAAAGACTTTCAAAGCTTGAAGACAGGGTTGCAGCCTATGATCGTGAAAGGAAAGGTCTCTTAAAAATAACAAGGTCTCAGGAAGTAACAATTCAACAGCTGGTGGACAATTCAAAGATGCATAATTTAAGAATTAAAAATGTGAGTGAAAAAGCAGGTGTCAAGACAAATGACATCAGGACCTTATTTACAGATATAATTCACAAAAACTTCCCAAGCATAAGAAAAGAATATGACATTCAAATAAGTGAGGCATATAGAACTCCAGCTAGCCATAACCAAAACAAATCTACACCCAGACATATGATAATCAAGATCCCAGAAATTCAACTCAAGAACAGAATATTAAAAGCTGTTAGAGAAAAGAAACAGATTACCTATAAAGGAAAACCCATCAGAGTCACGGCAGACTTCTCAACACAAACCATCAAGTCAAGAAGAAGCTGGAGTGAAGTAATGCAAGTCCTGAAAGAAAACAACTTCCAACCCAAACTGATGTACCCTGCAAAACTTTCTTTCAAAATTAATGGAGAAACAAGATACTTCCATGACAAAGAACAACTCAAGGAATTCATGACCACCAAACCAACCCTACAAACATTACTAAAGGACATTTTAGAGAAAGAGAGAAAGGACCACAGTCTCAGGAACAATGACAGAGGGGGACCATCAAGTGGGGCCAGTCGATTGAATGGAGAGAAAAAATAGGAAGCCAATGGCAGGAAAATAGCATGGCAGAGACAGTGCAGTACAGGACAGCCTCAAGGCACTAATAGAAACAGAGGTGTAGTGGATCAGGAGACAGGATCCATCATTATGCTCTATGCAAGAAACACATTTACCTAGAAAGAAAATTCATAGTCTGAAAGTCAAAGGAGAGAGAACAATGCCCTATGTGACAGGGAACCAGAGGGGGGAAAAAAATAGGGGTAGCCTGCCTATTAATTGCAGAATAGATAAGAAAGACATGGTATTTCGTGGGGTGGAAACCTACTCAACTATAAAGGAAGATAACCTCAAGGCTCTTGTGGGTAGATAGAGGCAACTGGTAATAGTGCACATGGATGTAATGGATCAGAGTCACAAGGGTGAATTTTGTATTGTCTCCATAGCATAACAAACTAAAGGTGTTAGTGGGATCGAAAATGCACAATACATATTGGGAAAGTCAAAGGGGAGGAGTTATCTAAAAAGAGAAGGGAATGACCACTATTAATCCATTATCTTGATTTGAAATTCAGATTGTATTCATTGTTCTGATTAGTTTCATTTTATTCTAATTTATTTGATTTTATTGTACTTGATGGCATGGACAGCTATTTTAAAGATAACAAAATATATCACTGCAGCCATCGAAGATGTCCAATTATCTTGTTTAGAAACCCTGTATGGCTTTCCTTGTTTGTTTTGACTGATTTTACTCTATTCTGTGTGGTTTCATTGTAATATGTCTGAAGGTATAGGCAACTATTCTGAAGATAACAAATATTATGGTAGCCAATGCCGTTTTGCTAGTATCTTGAAATTCTGTATTGCTTACATTGTTCTGCTTTGTTTGTTTTGTTTTGTTTTGTTATGTTTTGCTTTGTTTCTACTGTTTTATTTTGTTTGATTTTACTTATCCCTGATAGTATGGGCAGGTATATTGCAGATAACAAGAGGAATTATGGTAGTCTTATTGATTGCTTTTTACCCTGTTTAAAAGTCATGTACCATGTTCATTGCTTTGTTTTGAATGACTTTACTCTGTTTTGTTTTGTTTGGTTTGGTTGTATTCTTTTCAAAATAAAATTAAAAAAAAAAGAAAGTGAAGCCCTCAAAATGAGATTAAAGCCTTATAGAAAGACACCAAGGTGCCGTCTTGCCCCATCTACCATGACAGCACATACCAAGAAGGTGCCATCTGTAAACCAGAACATCAGCCTTCACCAACACTAATCTACCAGCACCTTGATATTGGACTGTCCAGCCTCCAGGACTGTGAAAAGTAAATTTCTGTTACTTAGAAGCTACCCAGTCTGTGGTAATGTGTAACGGCAACTCAAACAGACTAAGACATTCTTGCTTCTGGAACCCTCTGCAGCCATTCATGGGCATCTGGGATAGCCTTTATGAGGATGATGAGAAAACGTAAAAAGAGGCTCTGGGCATGTGAGTTGATGGCTTCTAGATGGAAGGCCAAACTAGACTATCCAATTTCAGCCAAGCTATTCCAGGACAGAAAAACTACCAACCAACTCATAGAATTGAGATAAATACTACATTTGTTGTTTTACATTTCTACATACTTAGATGATTTATTATCCAGCAAAAGCTAAGGACAGTCTGGAGTATGAACATGATATTCAAAGCAATGGGAAAGAGTTGATCTTATATTAGACTTGAAATTCCTATCCTTGCTTGCCTAACCCAGAGCTTTTCCTAAGGTTCTTGACATTAGCCAGAAATCTTTCTGATAATTTGTTAAGTGTTTACTATGTTATAGACAACATACAGAGGGGCCACGGATATGTGGTGATAACTAAAACATAATTTTACCCTAAAGGGAAAAAACGAGGGTGTCAGGAAAAAAAATTCCTCCTTAGTAAAGAAACGAAGGGGTTTTCTTTAAATTAAAAATTGTTGAATACACAGTTGGCTAGAATTCTTCCACTTTGGCTTAATGGTCTTCCCCCTTTTCTCTCTCTCTCTCTCTCTTTCTCCTCCTCCAATCCCTCCCTCGATTATATCACAGCCCTGTTCAACTCATCACTTTCTCTGAGAGGAGTTGATGGATTCCTGCTGTCACTTCACGGTCAACAAGTTGTAAGTACAATTTCCCAGCTTCAGGGAAGATGGTGCAACAGAGAAAGGGAGAATCGGAACTTGCCAAAGGTCCTCGAGTGCCTTCTTTACTTAGTTAAATATTCAATAAACTTGTTAGTCACCTAGTAAGTGGAAAACGCCAAAAAGATATTGACAAAAAACACAATCCCCATTATCAGGATCTCACAATTACACTACACTGAGTACAGTACTTAACCCTAGGTAAGCACCAGCAACTAGGGCAGAATAAAGAAAAGGAAGTGTGACTGTTTAAAGAGAACCTAGGAATCTTCCCAGAAAAGGCAGCTGCATTTAGCCAGGCCCTTGTGGGTAAGGGTTGGGGCAGGTCATGTCAAACTAATATAAAGAGCAGGGAAAATAGCAGGAAGAGAAGTCACAAACAACGCTCATATTTCGGGCATGGGCTATATGATGGATGATAGTTCCAGTCACTAAGACAGGATAAATGACAGGACAAGATTTGGTCAGTGATGATGGGTTAAGTTTTAGACAAGGTGATCTTGAGATACTGTGAGGTACTAAAGTGGTAACATCCAGTGTTGAGTTGCAGAGGAATTCTGGAACTGAAAAGAAAATTCTGGGATGGAAAACAAATTTGTACATCATCAGCACGTGGTGATGACTGAAGCAAAAGAAGAGATTAAATCCCCCCCCCCTGAAGAGCATGAACCACAGGTGAAAAAGCCAGGGTTGGGATGGGAGCATCTACGTGTATCAGTCACTCAGTTCCCATTTTGGGGAGGGACCCAGACAACACTAGAGGAGCAACTGACAAGCACCCATCAGATACCTGCTATTCCCATCCCAGCTGTTCTCTCTTTTCTCAGTAGTCTACTATAAACAGCCAGGAAAATAATTCCACTAAAATGTGAGTGATTAATAACAGATGTCTCCAGAAATATTTTCAGTTTAATTAGTGGTCTAAGCTTCCCAATAATTCTGGCTTTGAAGCCAGGACTTGAATTAAACCTAGACTCCACCTCTTACTAAAGTCTTAGATTCTGGTAGCCTTTGTGCTCATCTATTAAACAGGAATAACAAATCCTCTACCTCAAAGAGGTATAAAATATATCCTGCTCAACACTTATGTCCTTCTTCCACCCTTCTAACCATGGTTTTCACACTGTATGCACATCAGACTCACTTAGAGGTGATCCACTCCTACATTTCTAATTCATAATGTCTGGGATGAGGCAGAGACATTCTTGGTGGTGCTCATGATGCTGGTGCAGGACCAAGACTTCGAAAGAAGATGTTCATCCTCAAGGACTACCCCATGGGTGAATACTCATTCCACGTATCCAAGGAATTGAAGTGACCATGGAGAGGGGTGTGGAATCCAGGGTCTGGGTTCTAAATGCGGGAAGCATGGTAAAGCAATGGGGCGGTGAAGGGCAGAGACTTCTGGCTCAGCTGTCACCCCAGATATGTCAAGGTCTAGAAGTTGAATGATTCACACCTCAGAGTTTGAAAAGCTGTGACTCATGGCCTGGATGCCATAGGTGGGCTGCATTGACTCAACTCTCAGAGAGGTGGCAAGTGAAGAGAGCAAATCTGCAGAGTCACAACCAGCAGTCAACTGAATGGACTAAGGTCTCCTCTGTGCCCTATGATCTTGGACAGTACAGACAGATGTGGCCAGGCTGGAAAAACTCAAAGGTTATGGAGACTGTCCCCCAAACAATGAGGGAGAAGAGCCTTTCTCCTGAGTGTGCAGGAGGAAGGGAGGCTCATGGGGTATCTCCCCAATTTCAGAAAGGACAACCTGAACTCTGAGATTAAGAGACTATGGAAAACATTTCATTTAAGTAGATAAAACTTGAGTTGGATACATGGTCATAAAGGCACTTTTATTTGTCTTTTTAAATGCTTTTCTTTTTTCCCCAAGATGATTTATTTCAACATAACTGTCAGGACCACCAGCATTTGAATATGATTTTGATAGGAACTGGGAGTACTTCGATAGGGATTGGGAGTAGTTGGTAGGGCAGCAGGAGTCTTATAGTATTTTGTATAATACGTACCTTTGTTCAGGTTGCATTTGAACGACACTGTGCTGAGGGGGTGATCGTTTTTAAACCACAGTGGACTTGAGTTACTTAACTCTGTTCTTGTTCAGTACATCAAATAAATATTTTATATTATTTCTAGAAAAAAAAGACTATGAAAAGAACAGCAACCCAGGAGCTCCTGCCAAACTACTCTTCAGTATTGCCTGTCCCTCTCCATCTCTTGGGGCATCATGTGTGAGAATCTCCAGGAATGTCTGCTAGCAGCAAGAGAAAGGAAAGTCACTTCTTTTCACAAAGGCTTATTATAGGCATCATTTTATTTTATATCTTAAATATCTCCTCTCAACTCCCAATTTACATTTGTAATTTGATTCAATCCACATTTACTGCTATGGTATTCAAATTGAAAATATTAATATTGCAAATATTTGCCACAATGCTCATCCTCAAAAATTTTGCCTACTGAAATACAAGATATAGTGCTTTACATATTATCCTGAAAAATCCTTTCAATTTAATTTAAGTCATGGAAAATTGGTGCTATGAATCCTATTTCATTTTTGCCACTCTGTTCCTAAGCTTAAATATCATCTCCTCAAATTCTTCTTTTGACATCCCCATACAAAGAGTTACCTAATCACTATCACATTGCTCTGTATTAATTCTCTGAATGGCATTCATCAAGGTCTTATATTTTACAAATTTGCTCATATACTTATATCTATTTCCCTGCAATAAAATAGCCAAGATATTTTTTCACAAAAGTAGAATAATTAGCTGCCTTGTTCACTGCTATATTCCTAGTACCAAGTCAAAACTCAGCCCAGAACAGGACTCCAAGATACATTGTGAGAGGAAATAAAGGAGGAAAGGAGGAAGGGGGGGAGAATAAGTAGGGAGAAGCTAAAAGATCTTTCCACCAAGCAACAGAACTGAGACACATACTGGGGGCTCCCTTCCCCCAAGCCCTTCCTCTCCACCCACCTCGGGGGCCGATCTGAGCCAGCATTCAGGTTCTGAGTTTGGCACACTGACACTCTTGCCTGGAGACAAAGGTAGATGCACCTAGGACACTCAGACTTCACCTCTGAACAGCTCATTAACCTTGAGTTTGACACTAACAAAAAGAGAAGTTGGAATTTGGATATGTGTTCACCTGTCATGAATCCCTTCACTAAAGAAAGGGTGGAACTTTTGCTCTATTTAAGATCATTACACTCCAGAAAACATCAATCAAGAACTACAGAAGTCAAGAGTAACTCAATTTACTTTTCTTTTAAGAAACAGAAATGTTAAACGTTCTTCAACACTTTTGAAATTAAGAACAAAGAATAAAAATTTCTATTCAGTAAATATAGCAAACAAAAAATTCTATTATATGACTAGTGAAGAGTAAGAGGGAGACAAAGTATAAAGAAAAGAGGATAGAGAAGGGAAAGGAGACAAAATCGCAAGCCAGTCATTGATGTTAAAAGAGAAAGGGACAGGCAATCATTGGCTCTAGAGCCACTTCTCTGAAGCATGGAGTGCTGTACCTGTAAACTGACACCTGGGAGGGGTAAGTGACTTTACTGTGGCCCTAAAATCAATGAGGGTTAGACCAGATCCACTCCAGCACGGCCAGAGAACATGTAATTTGGTAAAAAATAAATACCATACAGCACTTAGAGCTAGAAAACAGTCACTTGAGAGCAAGAACCATACCCTTTTCATCATTGTTTTTCCATTCCTCCTAGCAAAAGTCCAGCTACACATTTGATTCAAGACAAAGCAAAGGAAACTCCAAAACAAACATAAGAGGGACACAAACACAGATACCCTCTATAGGACAGGGAGACACACAGAACTACTTCAATATTTTTGAAACTACAGTGACAGTTCCACCATTAAGGGGCAGGTCCATCAGCTTAGCCCTAGACCATATTGTCATCCACACCAGCAATTATGTTTCCAAAACCCAGGCACAGGTGCACTCCCCCACCACAGGCTGTGTGTTCTCTCCAACACTCATTCAGCTACTGCAGCTAATGTTAATCTTCCCACGTGAATCTGGATCATTCTCTGTTTACCCCAATCCTAGACCGGTGTTTATAGGTGAATTTTTTTTTCTAGTGTGGCCAACGTAGTTATAAATGCCACAGGATTTCAGAGAATGAATCTTTCAAAGTAATGCCATATGGGTACCAATGGGAAGGTGCTTCCTTGATGGGGACCCACTCTGCTCTAAAACCTCAGTCACTTCAATTCCAACCCAATCCTAACTTTGCTAAGGCCTGCTCACAGGAGACCAGAGGCAATCGCTGCCCCCTCCGAGGTAGGATGCCTCTTCCATGGCCACTCCATCTAACTCCTATCCATAAGACTATCTGTCCACCATCCTAACTGACAGAGGGGTTAGCATTAGGGTTAGGATTGGCTCTGCCTAGGATTTGCAGAGCACAGAAAGCAAAGCTGCCCCAAATTATGGGATCTAAGACTGCTAGAACTGAGAAGTACCTGCAACATCTGTCCAACTTTTATTTGGGGGCAGGTTAGATGAGGTCCATGTAGGCGAGTGACTTGTTCTATGCCACATGGCTACTTAGTGGGGCTGAGTCAGAGTAGAAATGAAGTCTTCATGGCTGATGCACTTCAATCTACCTCACTCCAAGCTGAATACCGAGGCACGCTCTTCTTGGTCTGGCAAACGATGGTGATAGGGAGTATTAAAAAAAAGGATGAATAGCTAGAAATAATGTCCAAGGGTTTTTTGCTTAAGGTTGTATTTTTGCCTTCATGATGGAGACAGGCCTGGAGATCTATCAGCTTGGATGGTCAGATTTCCTTGCCAATCTATAGAATTATTTCCAAGGAAGCCAAAGTGTGAGGTGACCTTTTCTAAGTCCAGGTCTTCGTCAGTCACTGAGTCAACTGAAGACAACTTACTGTGATCCTGAGAATCAGGTTTCAATAACTAAGTGGTAGACAGACACACATATTCTGTCTTTCTGTTAGACAATGCTGTCACTCCAGCTAGGGTTCATGAGCACACCAGATAGGGACCCCATACAGCAATCACTCCAGTGAGGTCCAGTGACCAGGTGGGTGATGGGGAACACAAACTTCATGCACTGAACAAGGATACTGATGGTAGGTAGGAAAGAGAGGAGACATGAAGCAAAATCCAGGCAGGGTGGACAAGCCAACTGCTCAATCTGCCTCATGCTGGAACCAGCCCGGGACTCTGAACAGCTAGGGCTGAATCTAAAAGCCAAACACTGACCCTCATCAACCATACTGCACAGAGGCAGCCTTGTGTGGAGGGGATCAGCTGGCCCTGGATTGAATCTCAGCTCTGCCTCCTAGCATAATGGTGAATTTAAACAAAGTACTCAACTTTTCTGAGCTTCAGCTCCCATTTGTAAAATGGGGACACCTACTTAACAGGATCAGGCAAGCATTCTTGATGGTAATGTCTGGAAACTGCCTGGTATGGAATCTGGAAAATACTAAGCACAAACAAATGGTAGCTAAACTTCCTGAAATTCTTCAAGAATTTGTCTGTCTGCAGACTCACAGGTTGCCTGGGGGTTGCAGGTGTGTGACTGACATGTCCCCAAGAAGCTTCATTGCTCCTTCACACAGCAAGAAAGCTACAGCCAGGAATTTTTCTGCAAAAAGATGCTTCTTGAACATTAATTTCTCAGTTTGAGGTCCAAGTAATATGTTGAATTTCTTTCCTCTCCCCTCTCCTCTCTCAAGCGCAATAGATACGCCCCTGCTCCCAGCCTCTGAGGACTGGAGTAGCTATGACAGACAGCTCTGATCCAAAATCTCAACTTTGCGACTATTAGGGCATATTAAGCTGCCATCAATACAGCACTCACAAATCCTGGCAGAAGGACAGCCTGGGAGCCCCAGGCTCATAAACGCCACAACAGAAGGAGCAGGGATGGCAACAACTCCATGTAAATCACTCCCAATTTGTAAACCCCACATAGCATGAAGTTTCATGCTGGAAATGGGCATTTCAGGGGACTAGTGGAATTGAGGAGAAAAGTCATCAAAAGAAAAAAATTTGTATTTTGAAGCTGGATTTTCAGAAAGAAGTGAAATAAAAAGTCCTTTTGAAATCAAAGTCAGGAAGAACAATTCTAGGAAGAAAGAAGCAAGATCCAAATGACATAAAAGCAGAGCATGTTGCCTTATGATTTGTCCCTACATCTGACCACATAATCACCCCAAGGGCAATTGCTCCTCTGTGTAGAAATAATCTCCATTGTTTACGTATAATTATTACTAATGTATTTCCACTCTGAAAAGTGTCCCAGTTTGGATACTAAATGATACAATTACCTTATATTACATAATGGTAAAAAAGTCTCACCTGTACCAAGACTTAGCGTGTGAGAGAACAGAGAGTGGGATCAAACAAGAAAAGGCCACTTTCTTCTAGGCTGTAGAGGTAGCTGCACAATCCTACAAAGCTTACACATTTGCTGGAGAAGAAGTTCTATATTTTTCATTGGTAATTCCCCCTGGAACTGCCAATGGGAAGTTTTTCTGTCACATGAGTTCCAATTCCCACCCAAGTCAAGGAAGCCCCTTTTTCCTCTGGTTCTGATATCAGGGGGAATAAATCAGTGCTTTTATTTAAGCATCAGAAACACTCTTTTCTTTCATGAAAACACTTCTTGGGTTCAGGTCTCACAGCCTTCTCTCCAGATTAAGCTATCCTGGCTCTCGGCCTTTATTCTGGTGATGCTGTCTCTACAACATAATGTGATCCTCAACCACCAAGAATAAGTAAGGGTCATTGTCCCAACACTCTGACCCCCAAAAGGAAGGGTGAATGAATCGTTATAAACCCCAGATCCAGGTCACCCACTCACTGGTTCAGCCTGAACCACCCGCTCTGCAGACTCACAGTCACAGCCTGGCAGGAAGAGGACTCCCAAAAACACACCTCGGTCAATGGCCAAACACACACCCAGGTCCCCATCGTGAGGAGGATGCCTGGACCTCAGCAGTCTCAGGGAGAGGGCGGAGTGAGGGAGGAGAGCGGCGTCTGCCATCATTCTCTCTAGGGTACCCGCAGGAGCAACAAGACACAGCGAACTGGGTATTCCCTCCCTACCAAGGATCGGCAACTGCCCTCCCGTAGGGAGACCCAAACCGAGTCAAAAATCATCTAGGTGGCCCGGCTTCCTTTTGGTACTCTCCCTCCCTCTCTGCTCTAATTGCCAGTCCTCTTCAGGAAAAGACCTATCTACCTGCTCTGACTAGTAGCTCCAGAGACACCCCCGCTACCCTGTATGAGACCCTAGCGCCCCCAAAGGCGCACACAGCTTCGTTCACAAAACTTCTCTGGAAGTACAGCCCCTGCTTACTGCGTCCTCCGCTTGAGGGGTGCCCCACAAAACTTCCCCGAGCTTGCAGGGCACTGGCCGAGCCTCCAGGGAGGCCCCACCTGCTCCGAGCCGGGCTCCGCTCCCATGGCTGCTCGAGCCTCCCTCGCTGCAGGGTGAGAAATGCACAATCACCAGCCAGATGCCACCCCTGGGAGCCCCGGAATATCCGAACGGCGCTTCCCCCGGCCCAGGCAATTGCCACAGAAGTTGCAAAGGAAAGGGGAGCGCTTGCACAGGAAGAACAGGCGTAGGAGAAACAGGTCTGGGCCAGCTGGCAATCTCCGAGGTCCATGCACCCCAACAGGTAGCAGCACCCGGGCCGGAGCCCCCGTGCCCTGGGCACCAAGAACCTGGGACTTACCTTGAATGAATGCAGAGTCCCGCGCTCAGCTGAAGGAAGAGAGTATGCTAGTAATCCCGAGACGTCGCCGAATCGTTTTAAAAGAGCAAAAGGTGGGGGAAGGGGGCCAGAGGTGGGGGATGGTGAAATGGAAGGGGGAAGGAGGACAAATCCACAGAAAGAAGGGGGAGGAAAGCAGGCGGAGGTGAGGGAGAGAAACGGAAAACAAAATAAATAAATGAGATGGGAGGCAGTTGGGTGGGGTGGGGTATCTGTCTGCTGCCCACACGGTGGAAAAGAAATTTCTGGCAATCAGAAAGAGAACTCGTACTCATGCCCCCCAGAGCGGGCAGCCTGGGACAAACAAAAGAGAAGCGAAGGCGAGAGCTGTATCCAACCAGGGCAGGAACCGCTGTCCGGGCACCGGCAGTGCCTGCAGGCGGGTGAGGGAGCGGGCGGGAGGGCGGCGAGACGGGGACTGAACGCCCGCGGGAGCGCGCACACGGGCCGGGGCGGGCAGCCCGAGGCTTGCTTACCGGTGGCAGGCATCTGTGTAGTCGACAGCCCGGGGGCCAGAAATTTAGGTCTGGGTTCTCGTGGAAAAGTTCAATGACCTCAAACTTGCGCGAGGGATTTCCACTGGAGTGCCGGAGCCCGGTTTGTGGTCGCGGGCGGGCCCTTCTCCGGGCGCCCCTGTGGACCTCTCCAGGGTCCTGGCCGTTTGCCTCTCGGGGCAGGGCAACCGTGACGGGATGAGTCCTCGCGACTAAGTGTATTTCAGGAGAAATAAAAGCGGCCTGGGGGGCTTCGGGGATCAGGGTACGGGGGAGGGGCAAGGGTGCATGACCGGCACCCAAGCCAGGTGCCGCCCACGGAAAAGGGACTCCGGCCAGGGGAGGAGCTTCTCTTCCCTCTGGACAGAGCCAGAGGACCTTTGAGAGAGTCCAGGGGCCAGCTGAGGACTGGAAACCAGAGCTAAGGACTAGGCAGGCAGTTAAAGAACACAAAAAGCAAACGGCGTGAAAAAATAGAGCCGCAGTGGCATTTCCAAGGGTTCCAAGACCTGAATCTCTCTAGGGTCACCTGTCCCCCACGTCTCCGGCTCTCTGCATGTCTTTCCCCCCGAGAAAACAGAAATGACTTCCAGAGCACCACAGGCAGGGCCTTCCTCCCATCAGCGCACCTCTGCAGGTCCCCAGAGAGACTTGGCAGGCAGGAGAGGAAACAGCCAGGAAGGAGGAAGAGGCTGGGGGCCTTTCTTTCTCTCTGCTCTTACTCCCGCGCCTTGACCTGGGACCAGCAGAGGACTGTCCTCCGAAAGCTTCACGTGGAGGTTCAGAGAGTTGAAAAAGGAGAGTTGACCTTTTCTGCTTGCCCTGAGCTTCCCATGGCTGAGAGCAGGGACTTTCTTTAGCCACTTTGCACCCTCTGCACCCTGTGTGCCTTAGGCCTGGCACATGGCGGAGTCAGGCCACCAGCACTGATGGGAATAAAATAAACCCTGAGGCCAACCACAGCTCCTCCCACCTTCTGTTTCAGTTGGGCAGAAAGAAAAGTGAAGGTCAAGTGCTATACAGCCTGCTGGGCAAATTCTTCCTTCACCCCTCCCAAGGTCTGGTTGGGAGGTTCAACCGTGAGGGACCAGGACCATGGTCTCAGGTCAGGTAAATCCTGAACTTCTCACCAAGCCTGACATGAAGTTATTTAGTCTCTGGGAGTCAGACTCCCAGTAAGCTGGGCTGTTAGCCCTTACATTAAACAAATATAAAAGGGTGCAGCTGGGCCTTATGGAAAAACCAGGGCTACACACCAGTTTTTCAGAGGCTGACAGGTTTCTAGAAAGTCTTGCAGGTCTGTTTTCTCTTACCAGAAGATCCGTGCATGCGTGCTTGTATGCATACGTCCAAGCCACAGGAGCTACTCTTGAGGAAGTGACCTTGTGCTCCACATGAGGGGAGGTTACAATCCTGGGCCTTCAGTATCAGCAGCCCCCCACTCAAAGGATAAACAGTATGGATCCAAGGAGGAGAGTGAGAGATCTTCCAACTTTAGGAAATTGACAAGAATTTTTGGGGGTCTGTAGAAAGGCAAATGACTCCATTAACCCTAAAATATGCTCTTCATGCCCCACCATCACCCTAACATACACATGCACAGACAGTGTGGTTACCAGCAGCGAGGCCCTTCTGCATTTGCACTACGGTGTTTGAGCTGCTTCTTCTCTTATGAAAAAGTTTAAGGAACTAGGGTTCCAGAAGGCTGATGGTTTTCCTGGCATGGAATGTCCTTAAAAGAGCAGCCTCAAGGCTCACCCCTTCCTTCATCAAAATGAGCAGTAATTGTGCCCACAAAAGGGACTTTCCTTGACAGCCCTTTCCTACTGTTGGGAGAGTGCCATGTGCACCAGCTAGCTGCTTCCATGAGATGCCCTTTACCTGTTCTCGGAGGTGACGTAATCCCAGAGAGCCAAGTATGATTACTTGGATACACCTGTCATCTTATTTCTCACCTCTCTGGCTAAGGGATTTGAACAATTTGAACAATATGGTATCCTTTTCAACATAAGCAAAATAATGGTTTTGGTTCTTCTCCCATTTGAATGAGTGCTGGCTGGGGTCTAGGCAGAGGAGGAGAGGAAGGCTTGGAAACAGGGATTCATCTTAGCACACAGGGCTTTCTCCCTGAGCTCCAGCAGATGCACCTGACCCCAGGTCTCCATCATCACCACCACAGAAAAGGGCCCAGTGCCCAGATGCCTCCTCTTCTCCCAGTCTTTAGCCCAACAGCACAGGAGCACCTTTCCACCCAGGCTCAGACCTATGCCCCATACTGCATCCCGTAAGAGGTCTTGGGGACTTCTGTGCTGGGGCCACGACTTCAAAGAAAAGACCCTGGTTTAATAATTCAGCCTGCTTGAGTGCCATTTAGTAGCCATGGCAACCAGTTCCCTGACATCTAGTTGTAGGCAGGATGTGGTTAGAAGGGGAAAGAAACGGAGAGAAAAAGGGAAAAATAGGAAAAAGAAAGAAATCCAACTCACATTTCAGCCAAACTTCCCCTATTCTAACTCCGCATCATAATCCTGAGAAGCCTGTTGCAGATCTCAGCTCTCAGTACCTTTCCCTGGCTCCCTTCTCTCCTTCTCTGACTCAGCTCCCTCTCCACCCCTCTCTCTCTCTCTCTCTCTCTGCCTCTCCCCCTCCCTCTCCCTCTGTCTCTGTCTCTGTCTGTCTCTCTCTCCCTGTTCCCTTTCCCCTCCCTCTCCCTCTCTCCCTCTCTCCCATGACAAATAGGGAGATCCAGTTTCCTGACTCAACATTACATTCC
>RJWT010010766.1:9876-23967 GCA_004365215.1 Cuniculus paca | reverse complement strand
AGCAAAAAGAAAAAAAAAAAAAAAAAAAAGAAAGAAAAATTTAAACAAATGTATCCCCATCTCCATTTCTGCCAGTGCATAAGCATGTCACCAGACACCAAGGTATGTTCTATCAAACTGAGACGATCACCCAGCAAGGTAGCAGTACGTGCATGAAGAAAACTGCTGAGGAAAAAAAAATATTTCCACAATTTTCTTTTCCTTCTTACTATACAGCATAGCTGAAAAGATTTCCATTTCAAGGAGATCTTTCAAATCCTGCTGAAAAGAAATCAGACTAAGTACATGTTTATTTCAGTTTAATGCTAAACAAAATCTAGACGCTTGACTAAAGGCTTTTTGCTCTGGGTGTTTAACCATAGGACTGATATTGCCATTCTCACCAGTCCAGCAGGGCTGATGCATGGAAGACCCCTCTGTAATGCTTTCCATTCACTTCTCAGTGTACCAGGCTCTGAATTGCTCTCATTAGAAGACTCTTAGCAGCTTTTTAGAATTTCTTGCAGAGATAGGTTATACTATACCATCCTACTATACCATATAA
Organism: Cuniculus paca; assembly: GCA_004365215.1. Lineage (NCBI taxonomy): Eukaryota > Metazoa > Chordata > Mammalia > Rodentia > Cuniculidae > Cuniculus > Cuniculus paca. Next base: position 23,423 of record RJWT010010766.1, on the reverse strand, counting down.
GAGGTACTTGCATTTATTGCATTTTATTGTTTGCATACAAATAATTCTATATTCAATAGTGCTCCTTTCCTTATTTCCATTTAGCAAACTGCCTCAATTTGTTCAATAGTTTGTGAAAAGCCATGTTTTTTCTTTCCCCTTGAGCATACAATAGCCCTCTCTCTTCTTAGGGTTTACCATGTGTTCAACATACATTTCACTAAATGACATTTGTGACTTTCTGATCTTTTGCTTTTACAAAAATAATGCAATGAATAATTTTTAGGTTTTCTTTTCTGTAAATATGTATGGTTCATTCTATAGTATCTATTCTAAGTGCATTTTTTGAACAAAGGAAAATATTCACTAAATTGGTGAAATGAGATTTTCCAGCAAAGTAGATCTAGTAATACTCTTACCAACATATGTGAGACTTTTTGGATAGTCTCATTTAAAAAAAATTCCAAAATTTCATCTATAGTCTAATATTTCCTGCTGCATATTCTGTTGGATAAAACAGAATTATTGATTTTTAAAAGCATAGAATAAATAGACATAACTCTAAGACTCCGTCAACAATATATTGTAACTTTAAAAATTAGATTCATATTTAATTAATACATAAATGCATAAAATGTTGCATATTAAATATGTAAAATGTCACTACATTCATATATTTTATAATGTTCCAATCAAATTAAACTAGTTCCTAAAACTTTTAACTTTTCTATGAAATGGAAACATTCAAAATATTTTCTTGTAGGTTTTTGAAGTGTGTAATACAGTATATCTATCAGTAGTCACCCTAGTGTGCAACAGTACCCCAAAGCTTACTGCTTCTAACTATAATTTATTTTCCATTGATCACATTTTCCACATATTTTCAATGTAGTGTTTTCTGCAAATTTTAATGATAAGATTTTTATTTGTGACAGATCCCTGCTCAAATCTAAGTGCTGGGAGTATATGGCCATATTAGCTGAGTTATTGTACTCCCAAAATGAAAGGATTGATTTGTTTCTCTATTTTATGCTCCTGATTCCAACGGTTACTGCTTACTAATCCCCAGATCCTGGAACATCTAGACACACTCACACTGTACAGAGTACAAGTACTCTCTTCTCTTATTGTCAGTATTTTCCAAACTCTGCACAAGAAATCAATCCACTTCCAGAGCCAAAACACACTGTTAAATACATCTTCCTACTACTTGATTAATTTGAATTTTGATATCTAGGAAAATGAAAGAAATAAATCGCTTATATAAGAAAAATCTAGATAAATCAGAAAGCAACCATAAAAGTTGGTGATATGTATGGTTCATCCTAAAACAGTTTGGAAGCTAGTGATGCTTTCTGAGTACCAGCCTGATGCATTACAAACAGAGAATAATTAATATTAATAAATTGGTACAAAAATAAACTGAGAGTCTGTCCTAGGCTATAGCTTGGGCGAGGCTCCCAGCTTGGTTAGGGCCAGATTAATCTTTAAACCAGTGGCCAGAGCGGAGGCTAGCAAACAGCCTGTGAAGTTCTGGCACCTCAAAGCAAGATAACACGGCAGCCAAGGACTTGACTGGTGCAAATTCTGTCTTGCTTAGCAATGAGGTTAGCAGACAATCAGGTTACCAGCCAACCATGATCTGTTCCTATGTGATTTCCCCAAGCGTGCATCGTTCCTCATTTCTTCAACCTTGATCATCTCAGTCATTCACCCCCACTGCTTCCTGCATCCCACCAGCACAGCCCCACCAAGCCGTGCTCCTAACAAAGGCCAAGGACTCTGTGCCTCTCCGTCTTAGCCTGTCACTGGGCTTTGTTCATCCCGGTTCTCCTTGTAATTACAATACATGTTTTGTGTATGCTTTATTCTGTCTTCGTAACTCTGAGTAGGAGATCGGTCATCCTAGGCCACGGCCCTGACAGATGCTGACCTTCACAGTGGCGAAACTGGGGGGAATAACCTTGGACTCCTTCAGCACCGTACTAATGGCCTTTTGTGAACAGTGAACCTTACAGCTAATGTGAGCACTTGTTTAGCACACATTTGATATGATGTACATACTTATGAATATTCATTCGTGAAATAAGTGAGAAACATAAACAAATCACTTTTTATTCTGACACAACTTCCTAGAGAGATGAATTGCTCATGAAATGGTGATTATCACCTCATGTCTGTTTTAAACAGATTCAACACTTGTGCTCATTGCAATAACCACAGGAAGTGAGCATGGAATGATTCCAGGAGTACAATATGTATAAAATTATTTTATGCAAGCATGATTTTGTACATTATCTTCATATTTGTTTGTATTTCTCTCAACTAGGAATATTACCAAGTAGTGTTTAAGTGCTTAAATGCATAAGTTGTAATACAATTTTACTTTTTATTAAAAAATTCATCTATGCTTTGTAGTGGTAAATGATAAAATAGACTTTTATCTATTATTTCATGCATCTTTAACATATTTTTCTTAATTTTCCATTATTCTTAAGCTATGTATTTTACTTGCCATTTTTTTTCAAATTGTCATGTATCTACAGAAAATAGATCCACATGTAAATGAATCCACATAGTTCAGAACCCCTGCTATTCCAGGGACAGCTGTATATTTATTGGAAATAATGTGTTCATTTGTTTTATTTGGGTTCATAACAAATGGACATAATTTTATGAAATGTTTGAGTGTGTAGCTACAAAATTAAACAAGATGCATGGAGTATAAGCACAAAACTCACTGTTCCTTTCATATTATAAAACTTATTTTCTTTATACATTTGCTCATTGTGCATTTTCAAAATTTTCTCATCACTTCTAAGAAGACTTTCAACATCGAAATTAAAATTTCTAAATGTAATAGTCAAATCTCTGACAATATGTGAAGTTAGAACATCCCTCCCCCTTACTCAGGAAGACTAAAGGTAAAGAAACAGATCATGGTTGGCTTCTTCTCTTGTCTTGGTTTGCCTTAAGAAGGTTTCACACCAGGTTACTCTGAAACATGGGACATAGAAACATACATATTCTTTACCCCAACCATAAATTGAACGCTTTCGCAAATGTTCTGAGGAAAGTGGCTAGCAGGGTTATGACATGCCGTGCAGATTTTCAAAGAGGAAGTTAGTCAGTAATTCACTGAGTTTCTAAACTCCACATGATATAAAATAGGAAGGAAAAAATGTTTGAATAACTTAAGTATTTTATTTTATTTTATTAATATTTTTAATTTAAAGAGAATAAAAACAAAACAGTAAAACACAACAAAGCAGATCAGAACAGAACAATGCAAGCAATACAGGTCTTCAAAACATAACAACAAGAAATTAATAATGACTACCCTAGTGTCTCTTGTTTTCTTCGAAATGGTTGTTCATACATTAACACACAATAAACTCAAACAAAACAAAATAGTATAAAACCAGCTAACACAAAAGAGTGAAAGCATTACAGGCCTTCAAATCAGACAATAAGAAATCAACAATGGCAACCTTAATGTCCTTTGTTTTCTTCAAAAAAGCTGTTCATATCTTCTCACATATTGCAATCAAGTATTAGAAAACAGATTTAAACCAATCAAATCAAAGAATAAAAGCATTATTGGACTTCAGAACCTGAAGATATGAAATCAGCTATGGCTACCATAATGTCTCATTTTCTTCAATGTAGCTTTTCGTATTTTTATATTTATTGAAATCTGCTCTTGTAAACTCTTTAGGAGTAGTTCTAAGCATGTATAAGCGTATACTTGTAAATCTATCCTTTCTGTGCTAGAGGGAATAGCAGAACAAAGCAAAAGAAAAACAAAAAACAATAAAGACAGATAAATAACAGTAATAAAGAGCACAAAACAATAAAAATATAGGCTTTCTAAGCTAGGTGATGGGAAGATACCAAAGGTTGTTATTTCATATAGTTGTCTTCCAGAGTTGCACAATTTACCAGGTATAGGCATACAGAATTGGTCCAATCCTATGAATGTTAACTGTTTTTTTCTAAGAACTAATAAAATTAGTAGTACAATTGTCTTATCTATCTTAAGTGTATGTATATATATATACAAATTTATATATATATATGCAAATTTATATCTTTTCTTTTCTCTTTCTTCTTTTCTCCTTTTCCCTGAGTTGTTTTATCTTTTAAAAGTTTCTTACCCTTTCCCCATATTTATCAGGGATTTTGTATGTTATTGAGTCTTTCAGTTTCTTACACTAGGGAGATGATATGGTGTTTACACATGTGAGTTTGATTTATTTCACTTATGGGTATGGTCTCAAGTCGCATCCATTTACGAATAAAAGCCTCAATGTGATCCTTCTTTATAGCTGAATAGTACTCCATTGTACTAGTACTCCATCAAGGGCCTGATTTTTTTTAAATTCTCTATATATTCTAGATAAGAGACCTTTGTCTGAAGGACAGTTGACTAAGACTTTTTTCCCAATTCTTGGGTTTTCTTTTCAGTCTGTTGAAGATTTCTTTTAACATGCAAAATGTTTTTAATAAGACAAGATCCCAGTTGTTGATTCTAGGAAGTGTTTCCCATGCAGTTTAACTTTTGTTCAGGAATTCTCCACCTACCCCTATGTCTTCAAGACTTCTACCTATTTTGTTATCCAGCAGATTTAGTGTTTCTGTTTTAATATTTAGATCTTTGATCCATTTTGACTTTAGTTTAGTGCATAGTGATAAACTTGGGTCTAGTTTTGGTTTTCAGCATATGGAAAGCCAGTTTTTCCAGCACCACTTATTAAAGAGGCTTTGTTCCAGTGAACATGTTTGGCCCCTTTGTCAAGATAAGGTGGCTGAGTGTGTTAGCAGTTGGAGTTGTATCTTCTAATCTATTCCATTGATCCTCAGGTGCGTTTTGATTCCAGTACCATGCTCATTTTATTACAGTAGCTTTGTAGTATAAATTCAAGTCTGGGATTGTGATGCCTCCTGCCCTGCCCTTGCTGCCCAGAATTTCCTTTGCTATTCTAGGTCTCTTCTGGTTCCAGATGAATTTTAAGAATGATTTCTCTATTTCTGTGAGGTATGCTAATGGTATTTTGATGGTAATTGCATCAAATTTGTATAACAACTTTGGGAGAATGGCTGAATAACTTAACTTTTCAACTCACTCATTGGAAGACTTGATAGAAATGTGTACTCAGTGATTTCGGTAAGGACCTGAATACCATTTTCTTCCATGTTACATTAGCTTATTATATGCCCTCTTCCTTTGTTATTTATCTTGGCAAATATTAACTTGCTGTATCAATTTTTCCTTAGGAATTTACTTGAAGAGTGTGTAAAAAGAAATAAGTCTCACAAATATGCTTACAATGCTACTTAGAAAGATCAATTTCACCATGTTCCAAAAATGTTTAGGCATTAATGAAAAAGATCAAGGATTAATATTAAGGGATGTGACACTATAGAAGATGTGGTTTTTGTGTCCAGATGAGGCTTACTGAAATATATCTAAATTCCTCTAAGAAACATCATTTGACCCAGGTATACCAGTCTTGGGCATATTCTTGAAAGAAATATGAAGTGTATACTATAATGATCCATATTAATTCACAATAGCTAGACTGTGGAAATGGCCTAGATTCCCACCAACAATTGAATAGATAAGTGAAATTTGGTAGATATACACAATGGAATGTTAGCTGCACTGAAGAAGAAAAAATGTCATTTGCAGGAAAAAAGATGAAAGAATCATGCTAGGTAAAATTAGTAAGAGGCAGAAAGTTAAACATTGCATGATTTCTATTATGTGAGAAACCTAGATACAAAAGGTGGATTTCTAGAGAGAAGAAAGGAGACACACAAAGGGGTGACACAGGGGAAGAGTAACGATATTGAAATTGATTCATGTATGTTAAATACATGTAACTGAGATGCCCAAATAAGGCCCATGTAATATTGATGTGCAAAGATAAAAGAAATATATTATTACCTACACAAATAAATATATTTTAGTTAGCAAAATATGATAATTAGCAAAATTAAGAAATTTTTAAAGTATGTATGATATGTGAAAATTCTTGATATAATATTAGTATGTAGAATATGTGGCATTGTAAAATTGTTATCTTCCTAAAAGATAAGCTGTTTTCATCCAGGAATACAAAAATACTTCAAAATTTTATAATAATTTTATGAAATCTAAAATATGGCTATTCATAAGAAAATCACATATTACCTTCAGAGAAACTTAGGATTCATCAACATGTTTGATAAAGACAAGAAGTAACACATGAATATGTATAGTCCCAAATTCACCATTACACTGGATGAAAAATATTGTAAGGATTTATGTTATTGTAAAAATAAATGACAATGTACTTTAATTTAAAATTTTTTTAAAATCATATCTAAGTATTAGTCCATACAATGAACAAGAAGAAAAATAAAGGAGTTAATAAATATTTTTGTATTTGAGGATGATTTTAATTGTGTGCTGGAAAGACCCAAGAGAATCAAGAACAAATTAATGCAAAAACTAAAAGAATTATATCAATGTGAAAAGTTAATACATGTAAATTAACAATCCTCACATAAAATATACTGTAAGAAATTTCCAGTTTAGAATATCAACATAACAGTTGATACTTCTAGAAATGAGACTTATAGGAAGCAAGCTTTCCTTTTTTTTTCTTGGTACCAAGGATTGAAGTCACAACTGTACATTGGCCAGGCAGGCACTTACGCCGCTGAGCTATATTCCCTGCGAGGAACAAACTTTCCATCAACCCTTGTAACACAAAATAAGTTTTAAAAAAAGTGATATACTATATTCTCCAATGGAAAGAAACATTAACATCAGCATAATAATTATTTTTAAACTAATTTACAAATTTCATATAATACTAATGAAAACAGTAGTGCTTACTTTTCACTTAACAAATGCATTCTATGTTTCATATGCAAAACAGCTAAAGAAATTAGAAAAACTATAGCATAAAAAGAAAATACCTATATACCCATTTTTCCAAGTAATTTTTAAAAAACATAAAATTTTAATAGTTATGTCAGCTTAATATTGATGCATAAGCTTATAGAGAGGTCAATGACACAAAATAAAGACCATAAGTAAATGTAAGAATGTGAGAATTTAGCATATGATAACCATGGCATTTTAGATTAATTAAAAATATTATTTATTTATTATATTTTCTCTGCCAAATAAACATATGAACAAAATATTTAAGATTAATACACAGCTCAAACTTTATCCTAAAGCAAATTTCAAATAAGTAAAACCCCAATACAGAAGTCTTTTCTAAAGATGTCTCTAAATTCAGTACCATATACATATATATAGACACATATATATATGGACAAAATAAAATATTGCCATCAGGGCAACCCACTTGGGATCCCTTCTTGGGATCTCTCTCAGACAGAAGCTTTCTCTCCCTCAATAAATATATCCTGCTCATAAAAAAAAATATTGCCATTAAAAATTATAAACAAATTAAAAACACACTAACAAACCAGGAAAATGTTGTTAATGCTTGTCAAATGAAGCTATTCTTTCTAATATAGAACTCCCTCAAATTTATAATAAAGTGAGAAATAAAATTCAATAAAAATATCAACTTTGCTTAGGAAGTTTCAAGAAAACAAAAACCTGTAAATATATGACAAACTTCAATATTAATAAGGGAAAGGAGCTTTGAAACAATGCTTAATTATTATTTTTTAAGTACAGCATAATTGAGATAGGTTAAAATTTGTCACTTTTGTATCTGCACAGAAAAAGATATTCTCTTAAATTAGTACAATTTCTATAAATGAGAAAATCACAAATGTACACATTTAAACTCAGATATTCTACTTCTAAAATTTTTGCTAAACATACACATGTAACAAATGATAAAAGATGCAAAATTTTGTTATGATCTATTGCACACATTAGTAAAAGTTTGGAAAACGCTGAACGTCAATGCTCACAGACTAGAGAAATTTGTGTGACTTTATTAAAAAATGATGGAGCTTCTCAATGTAGAGAAAATCTATCAGATGTATTGTTCAGTGAAAACAGCAAAAGTGCAGAACATTTATGTCATTTTATTACATTTGTGTAAAACAGGTGAAATGATAATACATATGCATATTTTCTTTTATATAAAGGCAACTTAGGACATACTTAAACTCACAGCAATAGTACCTGTGGTTGAACACGGAGGAGAAAGTAGGTAGCTGAGCGGACAGAACTTAGGTTACAATGCAGGAAAAATAAATATGTACGTGTGTGTGTGTGTGTGTGTGTGTGTGTGTGTGTGTGTATATATACACATATGTATGTATATACTTATAAATATATATATATATATTTAGAGAGACAGAGACAGAGATGGATTTATACAAAGAATAGTCCTCGCCTATTAAAATAATTAATAAGTAATTAATAGCATCTTTGAAAGAGAATAATGAACTCAAAGAACTTCCTATATTTTTATTTTCTTAGAAGCATTTTTTGTGGAGAACCTGAAAAGGCAAGGTTGTTATTGGTCACCTTTAGAAAATGCAAGTGCTAGCATAGGTACTAGACAATCTAAATTTTAAAAAAAAGGATTGCCTAAATTAATTTCAATAACTCATTATGCTTTTAAAACCTCAGTTTTCTAATCTGTACAAAGAAGAGGAGAAGCATTTCTAGTGTCTTTTGAGTCTTTGAATTTCTTAAATATAATAGAATAAATAATAGAGTGTTTAATTTCTAAACATCAGATTTCACCACCCATTGACATATCTGCATTATAAAAATGCAGAAGACAGTGAAATATCTCTGATTTCAAGTTATGCTACTAAGTTACTTTATATATGACCCCATGCTGCCTATCCACATGGTTATCACTTTTCCTCTTAAAAATTGAATACATTTTTTAACATTAAATTACTTATTTTAATCCTTTCAATCAGTCATTCTGGAATAAATCTATTGACATGTCGAAAATGTTACTGAGCGTGTGTAATGATACGACTACTAATAAGACGAAGAGTTTAGTGTGCTGTTCACATTTACCCCTGCTGCTACTTAAATCCAGAATTCTTCAGATCAGTGAATCAGAATAACGAAACAGAGAAGTAAACAGATACCTGTCAGAACTGTCGTGTTGTTTTCATAAGTTTTAGCATGTTAGAAAGCTTGACAAAAAAGATTGAAGTACAGTGGCAAAAATGATAAATCTGACAAATCAGTCAATTTACAAAGTGAAAATATATATATGTTGATCATATAGCCACGTTTGCTGGTTAGTATCTTCCACCATGTTCCTTTACAAGATATAAAACATAATGATTATTTATATACAGTCTTTGGATACAATATTTACCTAAAACTCTGTTTCTGGACAGTGCAGACTCATAATGATGATCTCAAATATGCACACAACTGACGTTAGTATTTTTGCTATTAGTGTGACATTTACTAATCCAGGTTTTGATTAAAGAATATTTTTTAAATTTTCTGATTCTTACTCTCCTTGTCTTTATAATAGAAAATAAGTACCAAGAAATGTTATATAAATGATTATATTAGTTCAAATATTTCATGGTGTCTCTTGTATATATGAAGTACAATGTACTTTTTACTATTTTAGTTTTAAATTGCAAATGAATCAGTCTCCATCCTGATGCAAGAACGTTAATTAACAATATGTAACCAACACCATTTGCTTTCCCAGAAAGAATGTTAGAAAGTATTGTGTGCACTGTACAGCCACCTCCTTTATCTCTTTGTAATTACAAAATAGGTGTTGATAAAGTGTTAATCTTTTTCTTACAAAAGGTATATATGCACTGGGAAACAATGGTGACACTCTCATCATCGTAGATTATAGTCTTTGCTGCATCAGTCCTACCTATCAGGCACCACATGATTTCCTAGTCATCTGACAGAATTAATGAAACTATTCAATTGCTTCACATACTAGCCAGTAATGTCTCTATTTCCATGGAAAGAATTCAATGTTAGCAGTATCCTGCAAAGTTCCAATGAAGTCTAAAGCCAGGGTTTTCACCTGTCATTCACGCATTACTGGCTGTAGAACAGTCAATCATTTAGAGTCATAAAAACATCGCAGAATTTAATTCTGCCTTCAAAGCAGTTTTTTTCATAAAGAAACTATTTGGAAACTATTAATAATTTGAAAGTAGTAAGGTTTCAAATAAAATAATTTTTGATAGTTTCTGGATGTTTTCTACGCTCCAGGAATTGTACAAAACTATTTCCATAATTGAATTCATTGTTTTCCATAACCCTCATACTGTAGAGTGAACATTCACTCCACCTACTAGATGGAGAAATGGAGGCTAAAGAGTAACATCATTTTGTCAGGTGCATGTGAAGAACTGGTTAACTGAATTAGGCTGAAAAAATATTCTTACAAAGTTGTATTTACTCAACTCCGATTGTGGTTTGGCTTTAGAAATACAGAGGTCACTCAGATGAAGTCTCCAATCCTTAAGGTATAGTTTTTGTATCTTCTTTGACAAAACAGGGTATCAGGCCAAACACTCAATACAACCCAGAACAGTATTAATACAGAATGAATACAGAACGCTTTTGGGGGAATAGGTGTGTTGTTCATGAATAAATTCATAGTATTTAGCAACTTTGGCATGGAATATTTGGTCAATCTACCTTTATGAGAGTAATAATGAGCAATGGCATTTCCACAACTAGAATCACATCTGCCTAACAATAGGTGGTTAATTAGGAGTTGTTAAATGACAGAATGAAAAAATAATTTGTTCTACACTGACCATGCACTAAGGAATTTTGTAGAACCTTAAGGCCCAAACCCTTTCAAATTTTGAGTCCAGTGACAGAATAATCAAATGTAATTTCTTCCATGATATAACTACATCAACAGACTCTAGGCCCTTCTCTTACAACCATGCCTTTGGATGACTGATCTAAATGACTCTGTAAAAAGTTAAAATGTTTCCGTAGCAGTTTTTGACCTATTATCTCTGATTTTCGTGATATATAAGCTATTTGTAATTTCTAAAATTATTAAGCTTTTTTTTAATCACAACTCTTGGCAGGCTGTGGTAGCATTGAGTCAATAATTCCGATTTCACATTCTCATAAGAAAGACAGACATGTGTTAGAAAATGAAAAATGCCAACTTGTATAGAAAAAACAATAAACCAAATTAAACTGATAAGACAGTCTAGAGAGAAAGTGTCCCTTAGGTGATTATAAAAGAAATTAACTAAATTAATTCAATTATATTCATACTCCATTTTATATCCTAGAGCTATCTCTAAGAAATGATACATTTTATTGTGTTGATAAAAATGTGTGTATATAGAAATAGAAGAAAGTTAGCTGTATAAATACTTTTTTGTTAACTTGTGACCACTTCTGATGCCAAGAGCTAAAATAACTCCTTTTTTCTCCTTTGAGTTATGTATTTTTTAACTGAACCATGAAATAATGCAAATTTTGCATGTCAGCCGTAAAGCAGTGCCATGTTATCTCTTTATTTAAATCAAGTTAAACATATCTACTCAAATGTTAATCATTGCTTTATGATGAAATTTTTCAATATGTTTTCTTGTATATTTTTGAAATATACAGTGCATAATTGTTTTCTACAATCAACCTACTGTGCACAGCACACTCGAACTTCTTGTTCTTACTTTATTGTAAGTTAGTGCCCTTTGTCAAAACCCTCACCTCATCCATACTCTCTCCATCCTCTAGTAATCTTCCATCTACTCTTAACTTGTATTGGGCTTTTTTAGAGCTCACACAAATGAAGTCATAGTTTTCTGAAAGTCCTAGCTGTTCTTTAGCATGTGTATCATCTGGATATTGAAGGCCAATCTCCCCAATGTAGAAACTATCTGGCATTATTATGTTTATCTTCCCAGAAATTCTGAACTCTGTTTATTTCCTCTTAGTCCACAATCACTTTATTTATGCAGTAAATGGCACCAAGTTCAGGTTTTTCCAAGGTCTGCTTGGGTCACCATTTCTGATGAAAGGCCAATCTTAACCTAGATTTGCTCCACATCCACCATTGATGTGTTGCTCAGAATATACCGGAAGAATACTTAAAAGGGCTTGTCCAGTCCCAAAAACCTCTCTGTGGACAGTCTAGGCCTTGTGCATAGTAATCAGCCTGTGGTTAGGGGCTGTAGGTTACTGCTGTGCTCAAGGAATTGTGAATGGACAAGATGTGGATTCCTAGGCTTTGACTGTGGCTTTCAATATCACCAAGTTATTGTATCTTATCCTAAGCTCACTATCTGCCAGAACCTGCACAGCACTGGATAAATACCAAGACTGCTGTCAGCTGTCCATGGCTGAGATGAACTTGTGGGTCAAGTCCTGCTGCAGTTGCTGTAGGACAGAATAGAAGTCTGATTGACTGGGGGAACATGAATTTTCCTGGCACAAAAGCCATTCTACAATATTTTCATGAAGGCAGGATTGGGAAAAGAGGCCATTAGAAACTTCTCTGTGTTATATTTCATTGGTTAGGCACTAAATTCAAGGTCAAAGCCCCATGCTTACCATTCCACCTGCCCCCGCCAGTGAGGGTCTTACTCCATGATACGCCACCGTAAGTTTGACTGGTGAGCTTTCATTGCTGGAAGGGAATATGTAATACACAGGACCTAAAGGATGAAGGCTTTATGTTGGCTCATGGTGCCAGAGGTTTCAGTCCATGACTGACTGGCTGTGATGCAGAAACATCAGAGCAGAAGGGCATAGAAGAGGAAGGCTTCTAACTTCATGTTGGCTAGAAGCAGAGGAAAAGAAGAGCCCATAGTTTTTCCCAAATTTTTACTCTCAGTCACTCATTTCCTCACACCAGGTCCATCCTGCAATAGCCCATTCAAATATGAACATAACCCTTCGATAAACACAGTGCCCTCACAATTCAATCACCTTTCTAGTTTCATAATCCAATTAAATTGATCGTGAAGATTATCCAGCCTGGGAGTGTTGGTGAAGGCAGTCCTTTAGCGATGTGGGCTGATACTAAGTGCAGGTGCGCCTGAATCTTGCAGTCGGAAGGACATGCACAGTCTTTGGGGTGCATCAAGGACACACTGCAACTGATACTGACCAAAACATGAGTTTACCTCTTCAGTACTGGTGTTTTCTGGCACTAGGCTGATCCAGAATTTGTCTGTGAGCACTGGCATGGTAATAAGTCCTGGGGAATGGATGAAGGAGACTATCCCTTGATCATCAAGGCTGATGCTTCTCAGAGCTGGAGGAATATGTACAATCCTGTGTGGAAGTACTGTGGCCCAGGGGGCTGGGCAGCAATGCAGGCCTAACCTTGATGCTGCACCATCTGTGCACACGTGTCTGCTGATGCTGAGAGAAATAAAGGATGTCTGTGAATTGTGGTATGAGCATAGAGTCTTCACTTTTTACCAAATCTTGGGTCTGACCATGGTGGTCTTGGCACAGAGTTCTAAGACAAAGTCCTGAACTAGCTTCCATGCCCTGCTCCTCGGGAGAGTCTTGCTTCCCTGTCTGCTACCCACATTCAGAGAAAGGGTGATGGAGGCTGTCTCCTTAGTGCCTGGTTCAT
>RJWT010010765.1:0-23867 GCA_004365215.1 Cuniculus paca | reverse complement strand
TGAGTGTGAAAAATACACTTAAAAATGTTTAATTGTGGAGCTATTGTTACAAACCATCATTCCACTTTATTGCTTGCCATGCATCATTAGGCTCTGAATTGTACAGATGAAAGAGTGACAAGACCACAGGGGCAGGGGAGGGTGGGATGGGGACCTAGGCATAAAGAGCTCTTCTCTGCCCAACCTGAGAGGGTCTCCCAGTGCCTCCTATCCTGCTGCTTGCACACATGGCACACACAGACATCCTTCTAATTCTGGGAGAACAGAGGTCATTGCTGCATTTAAAAATATAAGGCAGGAGTTGGTTATAGAAGGTAAACGCTGGATCTGAATGTGGCTGAATCCTTGTACTTGACAATGTTCCCAAAGAGTTTGAGAGGAAGATTGAGGAGTAGCCAAGTGAAATCTGAAATGCCTCACAGTTAAACAGATTTGACACTAAGCCAATCTCCAACCCTTCTGGTGCTAAGAAACAAGAGGTGAGAGAACAAGTTTCCAGCAGATAAATGATCCTTAGGGATTTCCAGCCCCACCTTCCTCTCTGGACACTACAGTGGGCAGCAGGTCCTCTAGAGCAGGAAGCAACACAACCACTGTCTCCACTTTCTTCCACCTCCCAATTTTTTTCCTTTGGTTTAGAAAGCTATATTTTAGAGCTGGAGATGTAGCTCAGTGATAAAGCACTTACTTAGCTAGTGTGGCTGAGGTCCTGGTTGGTGGCTCAGCAGTATAAAAAAAAGTCTTTATCAAGCTAGATTTTAATGGGAAACACTATGAGAGTGAGAAAATGTAAGTGTTGGTTTTGGGCAATATGCTGCAGATTGCATGTCAATGTGGTGAGGCATTTGTGTCTGATGCTTTTTAAATGTTATCAAATAAGTGGCTGCCAGCATATTGTACCCATACTGCATGCATCAGGTTGACATATGGACATCTCACAGCCGGTTTCATTTTCTTAGAATGCGAGAGCTGCAAGTGAGCATTCAATCACAGTTCAAGATGAGGAAACTGAAGCCCAGGAAAGTGGTGGTGAAGGATGGTTCTCAAAAGTGGCATCAAGGTCCTAGTTCTCTATATCCAAAGCCAGTCCCAGCACTGCCCTTTGGAAGCTGTTCTCTATCTCAGAAATAGGATTAGAAAGGCTCATCTAAGTTTTTCCTAGAATACCTGCTTCCCCTCCTCTCCTCCAATAAGACACAACTGCCCACGATGTCACATTTCCACAGCTAGTGTCCCTGGAATAAGAAAGTGAGACACCTCTACAATGTCCTCTCTGTATCAAATGCTACTCTAAACCCTTGTATTAGCCCACTTGCTCATCCTGATCAATCTGCAAAACAGCTACTTTTATGATCATCCCATTGTATAGGTCAAGAAACTGAGCCCCTGAGGTTAAAAAGGGCTTAGGTAGTCCCAAAGCTGGAGACTGAACACAGGCAGTCTGGCTCAGGGGACCAGCTTAATCCTCTTTCCGTGGGGCTGTGCACTCCTCTCTGGTAGTGGATGGGCAGCCACATGGCATGTTACTTCCTCAGAAAGGAGCTGAAAGCAGGTAGGGCAGGAGGCCAAGAGACTATTTCTAAGCTCAATTCTTCCTGCTCATTAACTACACAATCCTTGGCAAATCTGTGGATACTTCAGTTGAGCCTGGCATATAATGAACACTACATAAATGTTTACTGATTTGGTGCTCATCTAGAGATCATTCCTCCAGGATCATATTTCTGTAAAGTGCCAAGTACAGTATACTGCGAATGTATGCCGGTATTGCTAACCATGGGAATGGAATAGGTTCAGGTCAGCTGAAAGGTAAATGGGAAGAGGGCAGAGGGCAGGGTTGGGAGGAGAAGCAATGAACCTAGGGCCTTGCAGAGTGTGCCTACTCTGCCCTTGCAGTGGTTTGCGAATTGTGAAATGCAAACTGAATTGTTGGGGGATGGTCATGGGAGCAGCCCCCAAATCATTTTTCATGTGGGAAACATTTCCCTACTCTTTCTAAACTTTCTGGAAACCATTTCTAACACTTCTAGAGACAGCATTGTCTGCTGTAGTCAAAAGTTGGTTCAGGATAGGGTCGCAAATCAGAGATATGATCCAGGCTTGGGTTGGCTTGGATCCTGCATTCTGCAGGTGAGTGGTCAGGGGTTCAGCTCCTGTGCTTTGAGTATGAAGGGCTCAAGCTGCTCCTGGACGTAATGACCAAATCCAGGACAGCTGCCATCCTTGTGGGATGTCAGTGTTTGCGCTGGGGCTCCTTACGGGCTTGGCCCTGAGCTCGTCTGTGAGGCATCATGCTCTGAGCCCCTCTGCCTTACTGAGCCTCTTTCTTATTCCCTGTAGTAGGTCTGTGGTCCTCATCTGCAGAATTCTGATCCTCTTCTCTTTTCCTCCAACCTCTGCTTTGTCAGTCACTCTCTTTGTATCTGGGACAAAGTACCTAACACCAGTAGCTCAAACAAGGAGAGGTTTATTTTGGTTCATGTTTCAGCCCATAGTTGGCTGACTCCAAGACAGGATATCATGGCAGTGGGGCACAGTGGAGGTAAAGGATAGCTGGGAAGCAGAGAGTGAGGGAAAGGCCAGGAAGGGCAATATAACTTTCTGGGTCACACACCCAATGACCTACCTTTTCCTAACAGCAAGTCAGCTATGATGCCCTTCTAATTCAATCACATTCCAAAGGCCCACCAATTATCACATGAGGTTTTAGGGGAATGTTGAGATATAAGCTATAATACCAGTGAACTTCTTTTATATCACTTCCTGTCCTCTGTTGGTTTCCTGAGCTGACACAAAAAGGGTAGAGTTAAGGATTTTAATGGACAATGTGTGTGTGTGTGTTGCCCAGATTCCAAACGGTGACTTTTTGACTTAGTCTGAGCTCTCTGCCATTGTCACATAACCTCTGTGGGCTGATCAGCACCACAGACATAGTCCCTTGGTACAGGCAAACTTCCCGCTCCATCCCAAGGGCTCTCTGCATAAGAAGCATAAACTCTGCTAGAGGCATGTGTAAAAGCACAGACATAGATGTGGAAATGAAAACAGCCTGTAGTCACCCAGGTTCTGAGAGAAAGGACGGAAAGGGACTTGGCTGCTACTGGGTGAAGTAGAGAAGCCTCGAGTGAGCAGGGCTCTTCCCTGCGTGTCTCCAGGGGCTGGGGAGGCCAAGGCAACCTTGATAGTCCCCATGTGCTTTCTTTCTAGTCCTTGCTCTGGCTCTTGTGACTGGGGATGCCTTCTTTCTGTCCTCCTAGAAGTCCCTTTTTACTTTTCCTGGCTCGTTTACACGTTGGCATGTTCCCATTTGGTGTCTCCTTTCTGCTGTCTCTTTTCTTTTCAGTGTAACAATGAATCCCAGAGGAAGAGGGAACCCAGCCATCCCAGCAAAGCCTGTCCACACTAGTGAGGCTGCAGGCTCCCTGTGGACAAAAGCCACCTTCTTCAGTGGGCCAGGAGCTGTTGGCAAGCTCCCACCACCTCTCTGCTCCACAGAGGTTTCCATGAGAGACCAGAGAGCAAGGAGGAGTGCACTCGATGGGACCCAGTCCAGGTTTCCTCCTCCCCCTTAGAAGTTTCTGCACACGCAGGGGTCTCCATTCAGTTGGGATGTGACACCCGGGCCTGGTGCCTTCCCTTCTTTCTCCTCATATGGTCAAGCTCTGCAGTCTTTTAGAATCAATGAACTCCCCTTTCGGCTAGCCCACGGTAGCTTCTCCCTGTTTGGAACTAATTACAATCTCTTTTTGGGCTTCTCCTACTAAATCACAAGCTGATTTTTAAAGTAACAGTGTTCCATTTCCTCAATTCACCTGTTAAGCCATTGAAGGCTGGGAGAATATAGAGGTTAGCATCCCCAGGACCAGTTCACTGCTATACCCATGAAGCTATGTCCCCAACCTGTTTATAATTCTCCTCCCAACTGTAATTCTCAGCAACTAGACTTTTAAAAAATTTAAGCACTGTGTTTTTGTCCAAATATGTACAAATATACATTGTATAAACATTTAGTACGCATTGTGTAGTGTATATAGAATACCAATATAGTATATATGACATAGACATTGTATCAATGTACAAATGTATTAAGCATCTATAAAGCCTTCAATGCCTAATTAAAGAGGAGTTTTCTAAAAGGTTCTGATAATAGGCATGAAGTGACTTCTCACATTATTCTCACTGTCAGCACCTCTTCTGAAGAAACAATTTATAAAGAAGGACTGGCAAAGTTCACAGACAGCTGGATGTGCAGAAGGACACTTCTTGTGAAAAGACTACATGGACCACGTGTGTGTGTGTGTGTGTGTGTGTGTGTGTGTAGTCACAAAATCCAGAAGGTGGAGGTGTTGAAAGGAAGAAAACTGCTGGAATAATTTCTGTTTCCAGTTGGTGCACAGAGGAGTGGGAAATACAATTACAGAGAGGCAGATAGCCTTGCTGGGATAGAAGGCAGCACAAAGGACCTGGTTGCTGGAGGATTAGGTCTAGAACTTGATTTCTGAGTCTGCTTTAGAAAAAAGACACCTGCCTATGGGAGGAGGGTGTGCTAGTAGAAAACAGCAGAGTTTCACATAAATCCTAAAGTGGTCCAGTTACTGGAATCTAGAACGTCGTACTTTGGATGAAGTCCAGTTTGTCCCAACTTATTGAAGCCTCCTAGGGCACTTGTCTGGCCCAGCAGGACAGCCAAAGGGTGTTGGGAAATTTGATATTCGTCTTTGAAATTCAGGTGTTGACCCAAATCTGGAGAAACCCATTTGTAAAAAGGCATCATGAGTCAGGATAAAAAAGCCATGTGCTCATCTGTCTCCCTTGCTCTACTGTTAGCAAGAAAAGTGCCAAAAAGCAACCTCTCAAAGCTTCTAAGAAATGAGAATTAACTTCATACACATCCATTTTAAAATTGAGAAACATTTTCCTCTTTATTTTCTCTAAGTAAGTTATAGAATTACTGATAATTGTTGAGTAAAAAAGCACTGGGTTCCTACATAACTAGTTTCTATTTAATCCTTTACTCAAGTTATACAGTGAGGTCACTGAAGTGAGAGAGACTTGACATGCACTTCTAATAATTGATTCATGGGTTTTATTGTCAGGAAGTTCCTTCAAGGGCCTTTATTGTCATATAACCCTACATCAAACCCTCAATAATTTTATACACAAATGAAATCAAGCAGTGAATGTCAGCTCAGATGAATAAAAGAGTTCAAAGCAGCAAAGAGACAGAAATTCTAAACAATATTCAGGAAAGTGAAATTAATTTCTGAAACACTACCCTGAATTTGATACTAGAAACTCTCATGATCATCTTCCATGAGATTCAATTAAAGAAAGTGAATGAGAGCAGCTACTAATTTTTCCCCAATGGGGACTGTAATTGCTGAGTGAGGGAGATGACAAAAGCCCTAATAATAGGTCCCCCAATCTCATCTTTTCTAAAGTGTCAGGTGTGCACCACGGTGGTGGATGAAAAACTGCCATAATACACAACAGAAAAGGAACACTCTTGTCTCACCATACTTGAGGAATTCTTGGTAAGAGTGTGGTGTCCCTATTCATTTCAAGAGGTAAACACCAACTCTAGGTACCTTTTAAGGGACTTTACAGACACATTTTATATTAAATCTGAATTAATACCCAGTCCAACCACCTGCTCCTGAGGCCACATCCCTGCAGCTTGACAAGAGGCAGGAAAGTAGCAGAGGCAGCACCCTTAGGTACATCAAATCTCCCTTCTTGCTGAGGTCTTTATGCCAGTGTACATGCAAGCGACTCTTCTCTGTCAGCAGGACAATTCCCTACCTTCACAAGGCTGAACAGCTATGAAAGTCATTTTTTGGGCAGCAAAACAAAGACTTTTTGCTTATAATCTATACTAATGCAGCTAAGAAAGTGTTCTTCCTTGGCTAATGACTGACAAAGAGAGTGAATTGAGTGTGGGTGCTCAATTCTGACCTAGCTCTCCAAACTCCTGGGGAGAAGACTACTTTTTGGATGGTGCTGTCCCCTACTTGTGTCTCTGGCTTAAATTCTTCCCTCCAAAAGCCATGTGTGGGCAAAAGTTCATGATGTGGATATTCGAGAGCTGAGGGGAAAGCTTGTGGCTCCTGTTCTGTGGGTCAGAGATGTGACCCACTAGGTTAATTTCATCTGAGTTAATTCTGCTGAATGATTGAGCTATTTTTCCCTCAATCCCAGCAATGCCTTTTCTTCTATAATGTACTACTAAGGCACATTTTCTCACAAAGAATCTAGTGGATGTTCATATGGGCTGGGTCAAACTAAGCAAGAAGGCTCAGAGACTCCTATTGAAGACTCTTACTCATTAACTAAGAGTTATGGTTTAGATCTACAATGTATCCTCTCAATGTCTCATGTATTTGAAAGCTGACTGAATGATAGGGATACTATACTCATCAGTGGATTCATCTATTGGTGAGTTGGGTAGTTGAATGCGTTGTTTGGGAATGGAGCCTGGCTGAAGGGGAATCACTGGGAGCATGACTTGGAAGGGTGTATTCTTGTTCCTGGCTCCTTCATTCTCTTTTTTCCACTTTCTGTCCACTAGCTATGGGGTCAGTAATTTTCCTCCATCACATATTTTCTTTAAAAAATTTTTTTTTATTAGAACACACTTGAAGTACACAGTGTTTACATTCCTTTTGTGGAGTTGGTACTTGTATATAACACATCTTAATTCCTTTGTTCATCCCTTTGCTCTACCCTCTCTCCCCCCTCCCTCCATCTCTTGATCTTCTTCCCCTTTGAGAAAGCTCCACAGCCCTAGTTCCTGTTATCTTTTATTTCGCTATTTATAATTTTGGATTCTCATAAAAAAGAAACCATGTGATATTTATGCTTGTGTATCTGATTTACTTCAGTTAACATTATGGTCACAAAGGCATCAATATTTCTCCTACAAATGAGCCAAGTTTATCTTTCTTCATGGCAGAGTAGTACTCCACTATATGTGAATGCTACATTTTCTTCATTAATTCATCTGTTCATGAGCGTATAGGAACCTTTCAAGATTTAGTTATTATGAATTGTGCTGTTATAAGCAAGGGTATGCCTGAATCACTGTAACATAATGTCTTTAACTCAAGAGCAAAGTGGGAGGCATCAAAATCCTAGACTTGAAGTTATATTACAATGCTACTGTGATAAAAACAGCATGGTCTAGGCACAAAAACAGATGTAACAATAGAACAGAATAAAGGATGCAGAAACAATCACAAGCATATTAAACAATTTGATGTTTGACAAAGGGGCCAAAAACATATAAGGAGGAAAGATAACCTCTTTAATAAGTGATGTTGGGAAAATATACAGAACACTAAATCTAGACCCATATCTCTCACTATTTACTAAACTAAATTGGGTCAAATGAATCAAATAACTAAGTATTAAAACAGAAACATTTAACCCATTGGAAGTTAAAATAGATAAAACTCTTGAAGTCACAGGGATAGATAGGTAAGGACTTTCTAAACAGAATTCTGGTTGCATAGAAAACAGTGCCAGGAATCAATGAATGGTATTGTATCAAATTAAAAAGTTTCTATGTAGCAAAAGAAACAACCTTATATGTAAACTATATGAAGAACTAAAAAAAAAATTAGACCTCCCCCAAAAAAAGATCCAATCAAGTGAAGTAAATAGACAGTTCATGGAAGAAGATAAGCAAATAGCCAATGAATGCTTGAAGAAATGCTCAATATTGTTGGTTACTAGAGAATTGCAAATTAAAGCAACACAAAGATTCCATCCTTTCCCAGAAAGAATGATCATCATTAACAAATCAAATAATAACAAATACTGATAAGGCTTTGGAGAAACAGAAACTCTTCTACATTGTTGATGGGAAGGTAAAATAGTACAAGCACTACAGAAATCAGTATGGAGATTCCTCAAAAAACTAAAACTAACAATTCCACTGGTCCCAGATATTCCCTTCCCTAAAGAATCCATCATACAGTTTCAGTATGTTGTTTCTGCCTCAGAGACAGTCAATCATGGACTAAACCCACTGAAACTGTGAATCAAAATAAACCTCTCTCCCTTTTAAATTGTGGACATTGGATCTGAGTGATGAGAAAGGTGACTAACAAATATTTTGGTACTGAGAGTTGGATGGTTTCTATGACTCTACATGACCATATTCTTCAGAAGCTGTGTGTGAAGAATTTGAAAAGGTTTAAATATGAGTTAGAGAAGACTTAGAATGCAGTATGCAGAAATTTATGAGACTCTGGTTAGAGTTCAAAAGGCCAGAATGCTAATGGGAATGTGGGTAGTAAAGGCCAGGCTTAGGAGGTTTCAGATGGGAATGTGAATCTTCGTTGAACATTGAATTAGAGGTCATTTGTGTTGCACTCTGATGAAAATCTTATCAACATTTTACCCATTTCCTAAACCTTTGCATGAGGCTAAATTTAAGATGGTGGGGCCAGGGATTTAGCTCAGTGGCTTAAGCACCTGCCTGGCAAGCATGAGGTCGTGAGTTCGATTCCCGGTACAAAAAAAAAAAAAGGAGGATTAATTAATCTGGTGGAGAAAATTTCAGGGCTGCAAAGTTGGGTCATGTTGAGTGTGGTTGTTGAAAAGACAAGCATTAGAAAGAAGCCATGCATTTTATATTAGGACAGTAGGAAAGATGGCTTAGGCATCTAAGTAGGAAAGAGGCAGCTTAGGAAACAGCAAGACCCCACCCATCACAGGTTCAAAGCTGTATAATTGTAAACATTTCATTTGAGAAGAGAGCCTCTTGTCCTCTGGATCAAGAAGGGCCTCCTAGGCAATTGGTTCTTTGGGATTCATTTCACTGTGTTCATCCCTACAGACACTCAGGATCTGCTACAGCTATGGCCTAAGTGGGCCTGCATACTGCTTGAGCTAGTGGCAGACTTTGATGTTATCTATGTTGTGCTGGTTTTGCAGGCATGCTGAATGCAAGAGTTATAGAGTCATAGGAGTTTTCACTCAGATTTGAAAGTAAACCTGGGAGGTCAGGCAGTATGCCCCTAACAGAATGGTATGTGAAGCTATGAGAGTGAAACCAGAAGATTAGTGAAGATCAAAGGCTATTGGGGGTGTCAAAAATGTGGAATACCTACTGAGGAAAACTTTAAGCACTGAGTAGAGCCCAAGAGAGAAGCCATATGGGCTGGAACCAACAATGTCTTAGGAGTGGAATCACCTAAAGCTTTTGGAACTTACATCTTACTGCAACCTACACCTGGTGTTGGACATGCAAGTACAGGATTTACTGTTTTCCCTGTTGGGTTTTGGTCTTGCTTTGGTCCCATTCCCTTCTACCACACTACTTCTCATTTTTAGAATGGAATATTTACCCTATACTATTGTATGTTGGAAGTATTTAACCTTCTATTTGATTTTTACAGGGCTAAAAGTTTTCCCTGAGTATCAGAAGAGACTTTGGATTTGGACTTTTCAGTAATGCTGGAACCATTAAGTCTTTGGCAACTCTTAGAGATGAACTAAATGCATTTTACACAATAAGATAGATATGAACATTTTAGTGGCCAGGGGCAGGGTGTTATGGTTTAGATCTAAAACTATGAGCCCAAATATATCTCTCCTTTATGTTACAGATGCCAGATATTGTGTCTCAGTGATGGAAAAGTGACTAACACACTGAGTAAATTGTTATTTAACTATCTAGGACATTGTCTACTGTCCCACTTCCTGACAGTAGATGGTAAGAAAGAAAATAAAAGGCAGAAAACTTGGCCACAGTGTATTAAATTCCATTATGCTAGTTGCTTTGGGTAAGTCCTTTTAGGAAAACCACTGGGAATTGTTCCTTTCTGATTGTGGGACCCACAAAATACTAGGTGTCAGCTTCTGTAATTTCTAT
The DNA here is from genome assembly GCA_004365215.1 of Cuniculus paca. Lineage (NCBI taxonomy): Eukaryota > Metazoa > Chordata > Mammalia > Rodentia > Cuniculidae > Cuniculus > Cuniculus paca. The sequence goes on along the minus strand of RJWT010010765.1, from coordinate 13,987 downwards.
AGGATGAACACATGGCTGTTGGTAAGTGAGTTCTTACTGCAACCAGGAAGGGGTTCAAATCAGCCCCCTAATCTTGAACCCAGCAAGGAATATGCTGGGCGGCAAGAGGGGGTGGCGTGGGGGTGGGGGTGTGGGTGGGGCAGATGTTCTATCTCCTGAGAGTGAATTTACTGCTGCTTCTGGGATATTTTCAGGTAAATCAGTGCAGATGGCATTAAGCTATTTCAAAGCTGGCTGAATGTGATTTCCACACCTATTCATTTTTAATTTAAGTCTATTTAAACTTTGAGGACCTTTCCATTGCTAATTTGTTATGGCAATATTAATGAACAGTTCTGTTTTACTGCAAGGACACTGCTTCTTTTGAGTGAGATGAATTAGCACAAGTGAGATTAGAAAAGCAGTCTGTAAAGTGGTCTGAGGTAGCTGGGGGTCACCTAGGTGTTTGGGAGAGGGGCTGAGACACTGTGCAAATAGCTTATCCGTGTCCTGTAGTGCAGCTGTTGACAATGCAGTCACAGACTTGGTTCCTCTGGTCTGCAACTAATTCTAGGGACAAATTTCATGAAATGGGATCATGTATAAGAGCACAGATCCAAATACACTATAAAATGCCAAAGCTTAAAAAATGTTCATTTTCATAACTTTATATATTCCCATGGTTTCTTCTCCCTCCAAGTAGTAATAGCTGCAAAGAGCAGGAGATAGAAGGGGTGCTAGGTAAGCATGCCACCCTGGTGAAAAATGAAGCCCCAGGCTTAATTTTCCCTAAAAGCCTTTCTAAAGGGCTTGGTTAAAGCAACCAACCTTTGTGAATAGTTTTTAAAGGTATTTCCTCTCTTGGAAGGAATAGTGTATTTTATTTGCTTTAAATCTTCTTAGGCATTGTGAATGCCAATGCTCCTGACATGAAATTTTTAAAAATTTAAAATAAAGAAAATAATTGTGAGTAAATGAAAAATCTACAACAAGCCAATGAGTGCCTTTTTCAGAGTTATTATGAGCACAAATAATTTTACTTTTTAAAAATTGCATTATATCTAATTTCTTCTCTTTTCTAACCAGTTTTCATGAAAAGTAAATGCTGGAAGATATATCTTTCATTGTTGGATTTTTATTTTTAATGAATTCAACTCTTCACACTAAGGCTAGAAGTTGAAGACTAAAGCAAAAAGTGGGCTTTGTGATTTTAACATTTTTCATGATGCTTTCGGTAATGAGCATATTCTCATATGGTCTTGTTCTTACTTCCAAGTGTCTGGTTATCCCACAGGAGCCTTGTACTAACTGCAGATTAAAGAAACATGAAGAATTTGGACTGAGCCTCTTAGATATCTTCTAGTGGGCATTGTCATTATCAACAGATATTTATAGAGCACAGGCCTGCATGTGCTATATCAGGATAACAAAGTCTTCATTTTCAAGTCTGTCCCATGCTTTAAAGAACTTAATAAACACTAGGCTTTGTCACTGTAGCTGAGCCAGATCCCAAGAAACTGAAGGTATGAGTTGAACTGGGTTCTGAGACTCATCCCTGGCCACAGGAAATGATAAAAATCAGATCCTGGTGAAATCATATCTGTGCTTTAGATCTTTACTGAGAATATCATACTCTTTCAGAATTCAGACTGCAAATAAGTCAGCAGTATGTCACTACTGTAAAATTATGTTAGGCATTTTTCAGGAAAGTTGATACTGGTAAAAGTAACTGTGGTCAGGCATGCAGACACATTGCAGCTCTCAGAGGCAAGTTTGCAAAGTTCTGCTTCCTTATAATTGTCCTTGACACAGATTGAGACTTGCCCTGCTCTGTGGCCCTGCCACTCCAGTCTGAGTCTGAAAGCAGCCCATGACATGGTCCACATGTCCAGGTCCCTGATTGTGCAGTTCTCTGACCAGGAATCAGGTGGAGGTACCTATTGGAAATCCAGATTCCCAATCCCCTCTTGAGAACCCACTGAGTTTCCTCCATTATGTCTGATAGCAGCATTTTAAACATGCTTCCCTATTTATTCCTAAGCAACATCATGTGTGAAACAATTTTCTCATAGATAACTTAAAAGAGAAAAATTCCACTAGGATGGCTTTCAAGCTGTGCTTGTGAGACCCAGCCATTGGTTAAAACATTAAACATACTCCATGTCTACTTGGCTTCTATGGAATGGAGGTAGGTATCTCAGAAACAGACACTCAGGTTGTCATCCTGCAAATCTAAGACTATTCATGTAGGGAAGACTCTGGAAATTTAGTCAGAGAATATTAAAAATTGGAGTTGGTACCCAGATTTCCAGAAATTATGCCTTTTGGACAGGAGGTGCTGCTACATTTCCAACAGATTCCGGTAGAGTTGTCATTGTTCAGTGGAAGTGGAGCCTGCCCTTTTCTGAGACTGTGGGCAACAGTTTGGGGAAGATCATTGGTTTGCAGACGTTAGGACAGCAGCTAGAAAAAGGTCATGACATGTAGATGGGAGTTCTATGATGCATCGATGGGAGTTCTATGATACAAACATGGGCTTTCATGATGTGTAGATGGAGATTTCATAATGTTTAGGTGTGGAGGCCAATGATCTAAGAACTGGAATTTCATTTTATATAATGTATAAATGAGGTTGCTACAATGGATGGGAGCTTCATGATACACAGATGTGCAGTTCGTGATATATAGGCAGATTTCCTCAGAGGACAGGGTTTAGGCAGATCAGGAAGGCAAAGCAGCATTTATAGTCATTCTAGGAACATTATCTTTTGATTTTATCCCCTTAGTCCAGAGCCCAACAAGACATGATTTTAATTTCACAAAACTGCCTGTGGTTCCTGGTCCTGAGGCCCAGTGCCGTGCTTGGCCCCCACCTAACTGTGGGGTGCACATCTTGAGGAGTCTGAGGAGAGAGGATAATGAGCCCCATGGCATGGTGACGGGCTGTGGTGTGATGAATGGCCCGAAACCTCCGTGCAGTTCTGTGCCCTTCATCATCTAGTCGGAGTGGTTAGCAGACTGTCAGAGAAAAATAATTTAGCAGCCGTGGCTTTAACTGATGTGCTGTATTCTGGGGTCAAATGACTATTACAAAGTACTAGCACTGCCTGGTTTTTCCATCGTGAGAGCTCAGGGTTGACAACATAAAAGAAGGAGGCATCACACCCGGAATTCACTGACATCCTTCAATTTCACACAGCGGGACACAGGAGGGAGAGGTGGCAGTGGTGGGGAGAAAGGACATTTCCCACTAAACAGAAAAACCCCACGCTCGGCTAAGGCCTTGGGAGGGTGCCAGGCTCTCTGGAAAGTGGTGTCAGCTGGATAAGAGTAAAACAGCAAAGGAGAGACACACACAAAGCACTGTGGAAGGCTTCTCAGAGATGTGGTAAGAGGTTCCCGCTGACCAAGGTCGTATCAAAGGTCATAGGCAGCATTAAGAAGAGCTCATCTGTGTGCTCAGTACTCTTCCAGGGATCGGGGGGCAAAGTGCTTCCATGACGGTTTTGGCAAATTTAGACTCCAATGGTAAAGAAACACAAGAGAAAGGGAGAAGAGAGAAAAATTTAAATAGATGGAGGCATAAGAAAGAGAAAGCAAGGTCACAGAATTTCTCACCAGAAGGTACACAGAGAAGTATTTGTTTTTGTGTTTCCAGCATCATGCTTTTACTTGGATTGTGTATATATCTGGGGTGAGCTGCAATGCAAGACCAATGAAGATTACAGCCAAAACTCCTCCAACTTGCTCCTTAAAAATTACTGGGTGGTCAATAAATGCTGAAATTAAGTGAATGAATGAAAAGTAGAGCTAGCAGGAGAAGCGGTCATCCCTCCATCACACCTCCTTATCTATTTATATTCTCTTTGTTTACTTGTGCAAGCTTTGTGAGAAGCAGAGTGTCTTCTTTCCCATTGTTCAGCCCATTGACTGCCTGCCTACAATCACATACATATTGATTGAATTAATGTATACATGAAGCCACTTGAAGTCATGATTCAGGGTGAAGGATTCCTGAATACACTTTGTGTCCCCACCCTGAATTCCTGAGCAGCATCTGAGGTTGGGGTGGTACCTTGAATTCTTTAACAGGTTTATGATCTCCCAAGACAACATAATGGATTCTATTCTAGGTGTAGTGATGTAATGATGGTAGTGATCATAGCAATAGCTTACAATTATTAAGTACTTAGGAAGAATCCCGCACGGGGCTAAGTGCTTTTTAACTATGTAAAGTGTTTCTTGCCTTGATTGATGCCCAGAATGAATAAAGATAATTTTCTGTATCTACTACATTAGTGATGCCCACAAATAATTCTCAAAATGATAAGAGAAAAGACAATTTGCATAAATAAGCATTTACAAGACTTGTCAGTATAAGGCTGTTTTAAAATGGTATGAGAATAGTTCCTGCCACACAGGCAGTACTAAAAATACTTCTTAAGCGAGTGAAGGTAAACTCATGTAAAGAAGCAGACTCACAACTATGCATGCAGAGGCCTGAGAGATGATCCTGTTTGTGGGGCAAAGGGAGACTCTGGTCCCTAGTTTTCACACCGGTCTCCTCTGCCTTTCAGCATGCATTTCCCCCTCTGATCCTCAGGCTCTGTGGAGTCCTACCCAGGGAACCTCTACCTGGCCTCCTCTAGGGCCAAGGAGGCATTGACCTCCAGTGGGACAAACTATCTGCCTAATATGATTTTCTTGTCACTCCTTTTTTTGAAACCTGCCCTTCCAGCAGGGCAAGCCATTCAGTGGAGACAGAAAGACCTGCATCTATCTGGTGACCGACCACTTTCTTTCTGGCTAGTGGCTGCCCTTGGTAGTGGGCACTGTCATTGTAAAAATTACCCTGGCTTCAGGAATTCTCTCATATCTTTGCTAACTTGGAGTGCTGACATTCTTTTCCCATTCTTTTACATTCACACGAGTTTCTCTCTTCCCAAAGCCTAGAAATTTCCGTAAGATTAGGAAGGGGGGCCTTTCCAGGACACTCAGTGCTGGGGGCTGTATTCTGCTCACAGCCATTGTGCATTCCCTGTGGCTAAGAGAGCAACCCCAGCTCACCTCCTCCCAGCATCCCTGTACCTGGCAGGCAGTGATCTGAGAGTTCTCACCTGTGGCAAGAGGTTACTTTTACTCCTGCTGGGGGTGTGGCCGGGAAGCCTGATGTCGAAGAGGGCCTGCAGGGCAGCCTGTGCTGCCTGGCCCTTGGCCAACTTCTTGCTGCGTCCCGAGCCTTCGAACGTCCTCCCGTCCACGCACACGGCCATGACAAAACTCTTGGCGCGGGGTTTCTCGGCCGTTTCCGAGAGGCACACGTACCGCAGGCCAGAGCGTAGCTCGTTCAGCACAACCACCGGGTTCCTCTCTCCTGGGGCTGCGGGAGCAGGCCAGGGCCGGTCCGGCCGGGCCGGGCCCATGAGGTCCAGGGTGTGGTAGAGCAGCCGCCCTCTCCGGTAGGCGGTGGACAGCAGCTCGGGGTCCACGGGCCGGCAGGCTGGGAAGCCCTCACTGGGCGCTGACGGCTCAAACTCCTTGAATAGCGTGTCTGGGAAGTCGGCCTGGTCCGAAGTGAAGTCCGTGCACAGGCTGGTGCTGCTGCCCATCGCCAGGTGGGCCTGGCAGGCATTGGGGAACTGCACGAAGGACTTCAGCGCCAGCTCGGCTGCGCGCATCTTGGCTTTCTTCTTGGTGGGCCCTGTGCCCTCAAATGTGAGTCCGTTCACTTCCACTGCCACTGCGAAGACCGGGGCATGTACTGGGCCTGTCTGCGACACCATCCGGTACTGTAGACCTGGCTTCAGCTCATGTAGCTGGACGAGTGCATTCTTGGGTGTCATTGACCAGGACAGCTTCTTCCAGATGAACTGGAGTTTGCAGAAGTGCCCTCCATTCCCTTCTTCCAGGGGCCTTTTTCTTTTGATGCTGGGAGTGCTGCCTCTGGCTCGGTCCCCTGGTGGCAGGAGCCTACTTCCCAAGTTGCTCACATTGCGGTTCTCCTTCACTTCTGCACTGCTGGTACCTGGAGGGGAGAACAAATTAGTTGTGACCCAGGGTACTGGCAGGTCACCACTAATGGCAGATATTAGCATCAATGACCATATTACAAAGCACCAGATAGGTGCCTATGAAGCCCTCGCTGCATGCCAGGCCTATGAAAAGTGCTGTAATGGCTTGAACCAGATCCAAAGGAGGAGTATCTGAGGGGACTGCAGGAGGAAGGCCCTGTGTCCTCAGGAAGATTTTAGATCTTAGAGAGCAGGCTTGAGAAAAAGCAGGGAGAAGATAGCAGCAAGGAGTGTGCCCTGCACATGGCCTCTGCTGCTCAGAGTGTGAGCTATGGTGTCATCACCATGAGTTACTCTCCTCTCTGCCAGTGTCATCCCTAAAACCTAACAGATGGAGCTTCCTGTGAATGGAGTTTGGGAAAGCTCAAAGGTCAGAAAGGCCTTTCCTGTGAAGGGCCCTTCCCCTCCCATCTGCAGCCCTGAGGAATGGGATCTTCCCTGGGTTCCATGCTCTTTCATACGCAGCCTCATAAGCTGTCAAATTCTGATCCCCCTACTTCACATCCAGAGGTAAAAAGGCCTGTGTCTCCCAAGACTGTCAGGAAGGGGCTGCTAAGCTAGGAGCCAGCCAAAAGGAAGCGGAGCAGCCTTCCTCTGCATATGTGAATGCTCCTCAAGTGCACCTGTTTATAAGTTAGGATGGCAGAGCTGAGAGTTGAGCCTGTAATCACATGGCCTTGAGTCTGAGTTACTACTCAGCCCTTTGCAGAAAGTGTTCCCAGTCCCATCCTGGATGAAAAACCCACTGGGATCCAGCAAAGACCATAAATGTCAGAATGTGGTTTTTCTGCTTCTTTCGAAATGTGGTTCTCTAAATTACCCAGAGATTCTGAACAGTCAACACATAGGCCAAGTCTTTTATTCTTTAGAGGGTGCATTGGCCTTGTAAATAAAAGGCTCACATGTAGTTGTGCAGTGTAGGGACCATGGATCTAGATGAACCATTGGGCCCATTCCAGGCAGTGCAGGGCTGTGGCTCCTCCTTGACAGAAGAAACTCATCTACTCTCTTGTTTTTTGCCCCTGAGGTTTTTGCAACTTATCCAGATAGGTAAACATATAAAAGAAACTAAAATGTTAAAACATTTTTAAGGATATTCTTCTCTAGATTGGCAGGAATGAATACAGATGCAGTTCCTTTTGGAAATATTTTGGGAGCATTCATTGAGAATCAGGAAACATACACCCAACTCAGTAATTCTGCTACAGTGGCTATAGCCTACAGAAAATTTTCTACACAGAGACAGAGATTAACAAAGCTGTGCATTACAGCAAGTTCTGTGAAATTAAAATTTTAGAAAATTCCTAGGTTCCCATAGTTAGAGGAATGGTAAGTAAATTTTAGTATACTCATACTACAGAATAGTATACAGCCATTGTATCAGATGGACTGTATCCATATACTTCAACATAGATAAATCTCAGAAAGATAATGTTAGATGACAAAAAACAATTTGCAGAATAATCCATAGAGTGGGATACCATTAATATAAACAATAAGGACACATATTCATGTAACCATACCTATAACGTACAGCTGCAGAGGCATGTGTAGTAAAGATACATTCCAACCTTTTCTGGGGAGAAGGGGAGGAAGATGGTATGAGGGGCCAGAGGGTGACTTTGTATCTGTAATGTTTTATTTCTTTTGTAAAAGAAAAATGTTCTGAAGGAAATTGAGCAAAACCATTATTTGCTAGCTGTAATTAATGGACGAATTTAAAGATAATTTAATTTTTCTGGACAGGTCATCTTGGACCACTGTTTTTTGATAAAGTTCTTCTGTTTTGAGAAATGTCAGTTGTGGATTACCAAATGACCTCCTGAGTCCCTATATTGCATGCTTTTGGGATGCTAAGCTGTCATGTTTGTTATAAAATATTTGACAACTTTTGTAGGGAGTAGTACCATTGTCTTTAACATAGCCCTACCGGGTTCTATGTCTCTTACCCAGAATCTGGGCTCTGCTGTGGATCTTATTTCTCAAATCAGCTCTGGACGTGTGTGTGTATACGTGTGTGTGTGTGTGTGTGTGTGGTGGTGGTTGTGGGGTGTATGGTTATCATCTTACAGATGGGAAATCTGAGGCTCAAAGAAGTAACTGATTTACAGAGGTTACATCATTTAGTTGGCCAAGATGTGATTCAGTCTTGGAATGCTCCGGTTCTCATCATCTGTACCAGTTCTCATCATCTGTACCTATTCTCATCATCTGTACCATTTCTGTGAGGTAGTTTTACAGACAATGAATGGTTCCATTATTCCCTTGGTCATTGCCTAGAAATGCCACTTTTTGGGCTCTCTGGGAGATAATAGAAAAGCCAAAGTCACAGTGTGGCCTATGTGTGATGGGTCTGTGAGATCACCTGGCCAGGCAGGACCATGCACAGGTTTCTGTCTCTCTCTCTTTTTTTTTGAGACCTGTCCTCAGAGACTGAGAGGTCTTAGTCTGCAGAGGTTTTATGGCAGGTTGTTGAAGGAGTTTTTCTTATTAAACAAGTGGAAACTTGGAACGATTTTTATTACTAACCCAGAGCTTAAAAACAGATGTTGAGTACCTGACTGGCTGTTAATACATAGACCCACTTCCCTCATGAAGCCCTAAAGTTACACAGGGTGAGACCTGCCTGACTCCACACCTCTTGCTTATGAGATTGCTGTTGGAGAATAATAAAGAAAAAAAAAGACAATTTCACAGACCCAAGGATCCCTTTGAAAATCAGGTGCCTTTGAAAGGTATCCTAACATTTGAGAATGTTCTTTTCAGGTTGTGCACTGCCTCTTCCTTGGGGTTAACCCACTGGTCAGGCAGTCACAGCTATCATCGTGTGTCTATAAAGAAGCAAAGACAGCCCTTGCCAGGCTGTTCCAGGGAGAGACTTTGCTTGGAAAGTAATCTCAACTTTTTACCTGTTGAAGCTTTTAAATTGTGAAGTGGTTCTATTACTGTTGTCTCTATCAAGCTGCTTCCAAAAATCACTAAGTTCGGGGAGGTACTTTTATTTGAAAATGTGAATCTGTGCCCTTTCTAAATTATAGGTGCATACAATTCATTTATGATCTATCCCAGCAGAAATAATCACCTTCTAAAATGCAAGAATATCAATAATTTGTGATAATCATCATGCACTTTAGGCATATATACAACAGAGAGCCCTACCATTTAAGGTATTTCATGCCAAGGGGGAATAGATCAGATAAACCGTGTTCTTTTCTAAACTGAATACAAAAATGGAAAAAAGAACAAACAATACAATTCCCAAACTCCCACATCAGATTTCCTGGAAATTTTTTTGGAGCACTCTAATTTCTTATTGATTTCCTACAATGTGGGGATTGAGTAAGACTGTCAGTGCGATTACAGTGGTCAGCATATCAGATGACCTCTGCTGGATCTTAGAGAAACAAAACTCACAAAAGAATGTGTTTCCTTCTACCAACATGGAATTCCTCTTCTTCTGTTCCCTTCCACAGATTTCTATATCCCATGACTCTCATAATTACAGTTTTAATGGGATAAATTATGATTATCAGAATGTGGTATAGGAGTTGTTTACATAAGAATTAATAGCAACTGCTGAAGAGCTAAGGTCTCTGGGACGATGTTACTCACTGCTTAAAGAGGTTCACCTCCTTTCCTTGGGTTGCACATTCTGCTTAGTTGGCCTGAATAAACTGCCACGGACTGTGGAGGGCTGCAGAGTCTGGGTATGATAAACCTCATGTCCAGGTGCAAGGCTCCTGTCAACGTTTTGCTATGGCAATTTTCTGTGATCCTTTCAGAGCCTCCAGCTCTGATTTTACACATTAACATTTTCCTCTTCCACATGGAAGGCATTGAATATGTTACCCTCCCTTCCTCTGACCCAGGGAATTATGCTCATTTTTTTTCTCCATTTAGCTAATAGGTTTCACACACTCAATTGTCATATATAATAATCCACAGATAAAAAGTCAGGAGACTGAGAAAGCTCTGACTTCTAAATATAGACTTGAAAAGCTCCTTGTTGGTGTAATGCTTGGGAGGGTCACTGCACCCTGGGATCTAAACGCAGAGGGCTGTGTCCACTGTGAAGGCCATTGTATTGTTCATTCCCAGCCTTGTGCTTTGTTTCCTGTCCTCAGGGTCTGTGCACACAACAGGCCACATTTAGGCTGTGATGGGACACTGGGGACTTGCCGCCTGCTTCTGTCCTTCCAGTCCTGTGAAATTGCTCCCTCTTGTATGTCACAAACCTTTACTTCTTTCTCTAAGTATTACTGAGGTCATTACTAGGTGGATTTTGTGTATGCACATTGACTGAGAGAGTAAATTTTAGGTGCTTTTACCATACACAGAGACAGACACACACACAAACACTAATATGGAAAATGATGAATATATTGCTTTGCTTGACTGTAATAACTACTATGTGTATGTGTACCAACATATGTTGTACACCTTACATATATGCAACTAAAAAGATACTATGAAAAAGTAAATGTCACTTGGCCATACAAGTCTGATTAGCCAGACAGGTGGATGGCTTTACTCCTGCCAGCCTGATCCAACCCTCCTGGTGATGCTGAGTAGCTCCCTCAGACTGATCCCCCAAAGCTAGACAAGCCCGAGTTTTTCTTTGGCTGGTCCTTTTCATGTTCTGACCTGTCAACCCCTGAGTCTCTACCTCCTCTCGAAAAGTGATCTCCAAACCTCATGGCACAGCTTGGTGAACTGACTTGTTTGTCTCTGGATTCTGCCCTCCCTGTCTGTTGGCCTAGAGACCTTGATCACTGTGGCTGTTACACCACGGTGGTCTGCAATGTAGTTACACCCAGAACCTACTACACTGGCTTGTTATGAACCCTAATGGAGACTGTGTAAAGGTTTCAGTAAAATTTACCAAATGTATTAGGCACTGCAAATGTGCATTTTGTTTTTAGGTTAATGGTTAATCATGACCACTGAAGATGTACCCAGCCAGCTGCCACCCACTTTGGAGGGTACGAAGCGAGGAGCATGACGGCCTGACCCCAGGGTTCTCCCAGGGGTTCTGGGATCTTAGAATGTGAGTGATCCACGTGACAATAGTGGTTTGATTCTGAAAGTGCATTTGTTGTACACTTGGAACAATTCAGATGGACAGTTCGTAATAGGATATAAGAATTAGTGAATCCTTTAATTGTATTCTGGAGCTGATTCTCTCAAATAATTATTATTCTTGCCAATCATCACTCACAGATTCACATTATGTTAGAGCTGGAAGCAGCTCTGCAAGAAACTGGCTTGCTTACTTGAGAGTGGACCAGGGAGCCACATGTCACTCAAATACCATTAAGATTCATTTAAAGGGTCAAGCACGAGGTCATGAGTTTGATCCCTGGTACCAAAAAAAAAAAAGTTACTCGCCCTACTAAAGTAAAGGTGTAGTGTCTCCTTGTCTCTGTCTCTGTCCCTGTCTGTCTGTCTGGCGCTCTCTCTCTCTCTCTCTCTCTGTTTGTGTGTGTGTCTGTGTGTACCAGTCCTACAAGAGAAAACCTTGGGAGGCAGAAAGGGGAGAATGATGCAGTGGCTCCCACTGACCCTACCTGTCCCATTGGGGCTCATGTCATGTCTATTTCCCCTGGGAAAATTTTCAGTTGGGAATTCACATCCTTTTCTTACAGAAGCCCACTTCCAGCAAGACTAGGTGGGTGGCATCTCCAGTACCCACAGTCATGTGTGGTCTTCTTTCTGCTTTGTCACTCTGGCAAATTGCCTCATGCTTTAAGTCATCTTAAAAGGAGGCACCAGTGAACTGTGATTTTTATAAGGTATTTTCTGAGAGTGGCATGTGTCCATTTGTTGTGGAAATTAGAAAAAAATCAGGCAAATAGCTTCAAATTACATTAGATAAATATCAGAGGCAGTAGTTAGTAAGTAATAGAACAATCACAAGCAATTTGAAGATTGCCATGCACTAAAAGAAAATGTCTAAGTTAGGGAAGCATGTATATGGGAAAATGTGAAGTGAAATTATTTCCATTCTGCTTCTCTCACACATGGACTGGTCCCCTGAGCCTCATAAGTACATTATCTCATTTGACAAAAGTGTCAGCAAATGTAATGCTAAGTTTAAAGGTTTAATGCATAAAAGAATTGCATTTTGGGGAAAAGAATGACATTTTATATTGTCATAGCTGTGGCTAAACTTGTATTTTATAAGTCAAATACATTCTTTGAGACTTACTAAGTTTGACTGTCTGGGCTTCCATCTTTCAAAAGTGGAGGAACCAGGTGGGGCTGGGGTCTTTGGATGAGGTCTCATTGCTATCATCTGTCTGATGCATGTGCAGAAGGCCACATTTGCTTGAAATTTATCCATGTGCCACTCTTTCCTCCATCAGCTTCCACGTGGGCTGGTGTCCTCTGCCTGGTCATTATGCACACTCAGCTTCTGCTCCTGAGTTGGCATCAGTGGGATCATATACAACACTAATAATGACACTGCTGCGTCTGAGGGTCAGGAAGGCTTTGGAGAACCAGCCATCCGATGCGCTGCGCTACATTTGAAGAGATAATATTGTTCCTGGTGAAGGTTATTCTGCTGCCAGTTGACCTCAGTTTTGAAAAAAGAGCAACTCTTTCTCTATAAGGCAGGGGCTAGTGGTAGGAGAATGGCAGAGGCCTATATCTTCCATTCGAACAGGAGGAACAGTATATGGTATACAGAGCATCAGAAGGAAACTCATTTGCTATGTTGCAGGGCAGGAGGCTTTGGGTTAGGGTTTCCAGGAGAAGGTATAGTCCTGGTAATTGCTGGTATGACAGTGTATGACATGCATGATTCCATGAGGGCAGTCTGTGTGTGTTTACAGGACTCAGAAATGGCAGGTGGAAGTCTTCTTCCACCATAGTCCCAAAGGCACAGATGTGAGCTCTGCAACCTAAAGGCCCACTCTTCCTGGGATCTGGCTCCAATCTCAACATCTGGTCAGTGGATGGCAGGGTTGGGATGGGTGGGTGGGTGGAGGCAAGGATAGACACATTCATCGCTTTTCAGTGTTGGAAGGAGAAACTTTCAGAGCTAAAGGCTGAATGCAGATGAGTCTTAAAATCATGGCATTGTGTAGGCGTCTCTTAGCCCAAGCACAGGCTACTGATGAGTGCCTCTTGGACACCATCTTCCCTGGGGCAGAGGATGTGTGAGTGTGTGGTGTGCGTGTATATTGGTCACCTCTTTCTGCCACCAAACTATGGGCCCTTAAACCAAGGTTCTCACAACTCTAGGCAAAAGCAGTGATGTATATCAGGGTTGGGGATTAGGTAGCCACAGGGAAGCATGGGCAATTCCCACATGGTGGAATCCACAAGCTAGCTATGAGCTGTCTCCATGTTACTACAGCCCAGGTACCTCGACTCCGTGGCATGCAGAAGTGTAGGGCATGAGGCTGCAGCACAGACTTGCATGCAATGCCTGTGCTTGCACACACAACACACATGTACTAACATATGTACAGACACCACACATCCACACGCATGCACACACATACTACACACACATGCACAGGTACCACACACTATACATTCACATACAAACCACTCATACATGCACAGAGAACACACACCATGTATTCACATATTCGTCACACACACATACACAAATGTACTTTTCACACAAACCATATATGCACCACGAACATAGACAACCTTCCACATACTATGTACCCCATTACTCATACATGTGCATATATACAATACACAACTACACACATACACATGTTGCACACATCACACGTGTACATATTCCACAAACATACACACACACACTCATTAAACACACACAACAGAAAGCACACCAAACTCTTATTACACATACACATCCAACGTACATCACAAACACACACAGATGCGCATGCACACACACACACGACTCTTACTTTCTGGTGGCATTTGGTAACATATTGGTCAGATCTTAT
>RJWT010010764.1:0-23889 GCA_004365215.1 Cuniculus paca | reverse complement strand
TTTAAAAGTAAGTTCTGGCAATGTTCAATAAATTACATATTGCATGCTATGAGAATTACATTATTATTGCCATAATAATATATAGCAGTTATTAGAATTACAGCAATAACATATGCAATTGCTAATGGACTTATAATGTAGCATGCCATTGGGAAATAAAAACTAACTATATTTTTTCCTGTTACCAAACAAATGCTGCTATAATCTATATAGTAATTTGAAACTGGGTAGTTATACGTGGAAGTTTATACCCATATTTGCTATGCATATGTAGGGCTCGGTCACATAATTTCCCACTAAAATTAAATAAGTGAAAATATTACACAAACTCTCCTCTCATCCTCCCCCCACCATTGCTGTACTAGAGGTTGAAACCAGGGCCTTCACACTGAGTAACACACTGAGCTTTTATTCTTTTTTCTTTTTTTCTTCTTCTTAATTTTGAGACAAGATCTTGCTAAGTCACTAAATTGCACAGGCTAAACTCAAACTTGCCATCCTCCTGCCTCAGCCTCCCAGAGTGCTGGAATTACAAGCATGTGTCAACAAACTGTTTTTGTATGCCCAAACTTTTTTTTGTTATTTTGACTAAATGGGCTAAATTATTTGATTTTTTAAAAGTTAAACTTGGTCAAAAAATCTATTTGGCTTTTGGAGTTGAAAAAGTTTAGAGAGAAGGGGATCAGAATGGATTTCTAGCTGCATGCAGACCCCCTAAAACACAGTAATTTAAAACAATGATTTATTATTTCTCACAGCTCTGTGAATGAAATGGATTTTTATGTACAGTTTTTAACTGGATTTGGTAAGAACTGAGGTCTTTCATGAAATTGCATTAAGCCTAGAGCTACACTGGGGATGGGAAATCCAAGGCGAGCTGTCACCCTCAGAGGATTCTCTCCATGTGGCCATTGGTGATCTCACAAGTCTAGCCGGAGAGTTTCGGCAGTCCCCCGCCAAGTGGAAACATTTCAAGAAGTCAAGAGCCAATGTAGCAGCATTTACCAAGTCTTACTCTGTCTGACTCCATGATGTTCCATTGTTCATAGCAAACTCAGAGACAAGGCAAGAAGAAAGTCCACAGCGCAGGAGCCACAGTGGATGTGGTCCACTGGTGTCACCAGCATAACGTTCTACCACTAGAGAGCATCACCGGTGGCATGTGTAAGAAGAAGTAGGATATTGGAAACCAGAGCAAACTAAGGGTCAGAGAAACAGTTGCTCATTCATGATCTCATGGCCCATGGTAATGTCCAGAATCCAGCTTTGAAATGTTCACGTTCTGGAGGAACTCATGGTCTCTGGGAACACGTCTGCATCAAGCCATGTGCAGCACCTTAATGGGGACCTCTTCCACTCCTCATTGTTTATGGCAGTGACTGATCACTTTGCCATTTGAGGGGTTCCATCTTGCAATGCTGCTCAAAGCATACCCTAAATCGCAGTTCTCTTGTTTCTTGGTCTCAGAATCCCTTTATGGTCTCAAAAACTATTAAGAACCCAAAACTTTTGTTATAGACATTATAGTTACCCATATTTATGGTTTTAGAAATTAAAGCAGAATTTTTTTAACTCACAAGAACTCAGAAGCCTATATCCCAATAGTTACTGAATGATGACATTAACATACATTACACTGCCGTTGTACACTCCACCAAGCCCTCAGGAGGGAAGAAGACTGCAAAATGCAAATGGGATCTTATTTATTAGTATGAAAAGGGGTTTGACCTATTGAACCCTTAAAAAGGCCTCGGAGAGATGCAGAGGCTCTTAGAACACATTTTAAGAACTGCTGTTTTCAATAATTTTTGTGTGAAAAATAATATATAATGCTGGATGAAATTTTGAAACATCTCTTTTAAATTCACTGGTAAGAGGTCAAGAAGCTTACCAAATTGAAGTAAAAGCACAAACCCAGAGAGATCAGACTGGGAGCTCCTATCCATCTTTTGTGACCAATAGATTTTACTTTAACAGATGCATGGGGAAGAAGAGACCGAATAATATTAGAGTTGGCCCAAGGGGTTTGATTTGATATAAGCCAACATTATTGCATTCTCAGTTTTATGCCAAGACTTCAAAGGATGCTGTATCTCGGCATAATGGTGAGTGAGAGAAAATATCTAGTCCCCAAAGAAGAACATGGGGGAATTTTCTTTCCATAATAGTTGCGAATAGAAAGAGAAGGGTTTCTTCAAAGACTTGCCCTCTTACTTTTAGCTATAAGTTATCTTAGGTAGGAGGTACTTTCAGGCACCTGATAAATACAAATGCAGATCCTACCTGGAGGAATATCCTTTTACCCAGACTTCAAAGACCACCCCCCCACCACACAAACATAACTGTTATTAAAAATAAACTCATAATGTTTTTAAAATCATGAAATAAGGAAATAAATATCTGAGTCAAGTGTGCAAAGATCAGAAGTTTCAGAAATATGAAATAATGTTTCACTTGCTTATAAAAGATTTGAAAATGGGTTCAAAAACAAGTCCGATTTGAAAAAAGGGTGTAAGAATTTCTAAAGATAATTAAGTAGAATACATAGAAATGATAGTATTTTGAAGTTAAATGGTAGTTAAAATCATGGATTCAATGAGATTTTTACATGCTACTGGCAGGAAGGTAAACTGGTAAAACCACTTTGGAAAATTGTTTGGCAATCTTCACTAAAGCTGAACCACACATACCCCATGACAAAGCAATTCATTTAGATATACAATAAAAATGCTCAACATATGCTCACCAAAATAAATGTGCAAGAAAATTTATAGCAGCACTAGTTATAATAGTTATAAATATATGTTCATTTTATGAAAATTCATCTAGCTATAAATTTAGGATATCTGCACTTTTACCTACTTTGTACTTCAATAAAAACTAGCATGCATGTCCCTTCAGTACAAAAATTTCTTACATCCAAAAGGAAAGGAGATAAATCAGAGAAAATATCACCCTTAAATAAGTTTACTGAATAAAATAGAAAGAAATTAACTAATGAGTCAAAGATTAAATGCCTTTAAAGAGAGAATTAATTAAGACAGGAAATCTAAAGAAATCCCCAAAACATTGTCCACAAAGCCCAACAGATCCAAGACATAAAAAAGAAAGTTGAAAGACACAGATGACTGAACACTAATATCAGCCTGTTTTTGAGATCCAAGAGTAAATACCAGAGCATGAAAAATTGTATTTGAAGTTATTGTCTAAAAAATATCCAGAACTGAATATCCAAACCTAAATCCATAGACTCTGGAAGAAAATAATTTATAAGCTTGTTACATACAAGGAAATATGCATCATAAAAATTATGTAACAGCAAAGATAAACAGAACTTCTAAAAGCAGCAAGAAAGGAAAGGGTAGAGCTCATATATAAACAAAACTTTTAGGGTACCAGTAACAATGGAAACCAGAGAAACTCCAGAATGATGTGTTTAAAAGTTTACAGAGATAATTACCAATTTCAATAAGTTGGAAAACAGTGACATGGAATCTAAGCATGTGAATACTTTATAAAGACATGATGCTGTTCTTTCACTGTGATCCTCTACATAAAAGAGAGTACTAGACTCTTCTGCTGTTTGCAAGATCTAAACATGTAGTCAATAAAATTCTTTTGTTAAGGAGATGTGCTTAAAAGGGGCCAAATAGATACAATCAGGTTAGTCCAAAAGCAGATCTACTTTACTAGTCTCTAGAATTTGGTCAAGAGTGTAGAAGGTGCTCCGGAAATACATAATCAGAGGAAGAGATAAATGCATAAATGGATAGATAGATGGTTTGATGGATAATGCATGGATATGTAGATAGCTACACACATACATACATGCATTTTATGGACAAAATTGACTATCTATGAGACTCATACTGAAATCCTTTTTGGCAGAGCCTGATACAATATAGAGTCCACAATACTAGTCTTTTGAATTTTCAGTTCTTGGGTCTGGTTAGCATTTCTTAAGCCTAAAGGCAATGCAGAGAAGTGGTTCTGTGTACCCACAAAGCAGAGCATTTGTCTGTATGAACACTCCGGGCGCCACTGAGAAGTCATCCTGTGAATCAGCAGATAAAAGATGCCTACCAGGGTGGAGGTCAGGGTCTTTCTCCTTTTCTGAGTGAAATGTGACATCGAATGTTGGACCAGTTGTGACTACCTTTGCCTAAAGCTCAGAACTTATTTATCTTCTCTGGACACTGACAAAAAAAAAAAAAGGTATAGCATACTTTAAAAAGTGTGTCACCATTTCCTAAGAGAAATGATCTCCTCTCTAGGATCTGACTAAAAATCATGGGCAATTGAAAGCCTAGTTTATCCCTGTGGACTATTAGTCACCCTATAAAAGTTAATTTAAAACAAATTAATCCATAAATCTCTACATTGTCTGCAAATACTTGCCACTATAAAAAACTTAATTTAAACCCTTTCCCCTCAATTCCAAATCAGGGTTGTACTGCATTTTAGAAAATGTCTTGCCAGCCCAGAATAAATTACAAGTTATGTCCTTTCTTATTGATGTCTGTGGAAATTCTAAGGATAACATTAGGTCCAGTATGACAATCTCTTAGTGCTCAAAGAGAAAGAGAAAGAACATTCTCTCACATAACCCTTAATACATAAACTTTATGCATTGCAGACGTTTAATTTTAAATGTGGCTTCTCAGTCCACTTCTCCTGAAAGTCACTTAATAGAGTTTAGTTAACACTTTAGTCAAACTCACATTGTGGAAGAAAAAAAAATCAGAAAGGTAGTTTTTCACAAAGAGAGAATATTTGCTTTTATCAGGATCATCCATAGAAAATGAAGAGGGGTAGACTTCATCTCACAACAAAGAGGCTAAAAAGGTCAGGTTGAACCTTCAGGTAGATGAGATGTCTGCTGACAAGCCAAAATGCAAACTCTATTTACTCTAGAAACACTGCTTTAACATATTTGTGGAGCACAGGAGATATCCAAGTTAGAAATACTTTTTCCTGTCTTTTCCAGGTAGATGAGTTAATAACTAGAAACACAGTCTATTAAAATCTTATTTTATATCCCTTCATTCTGAGGAAAAAAGCCTGTGCTAAAGGGGATGTTACTACTGCTGGTAATTTCAAATTTCTGGAAATTCTAGTTTTCTATAGAAATATCCTATTCCTTATCCAAAGCAATTTCTGTTTTGCATATTTTAAAAAAATTGCTAATTCCTGACTTAGAGGAAGACTCGGGTAGTGATTAAATGAATTAAATCCAACACCCCCCACACAGACACATTCCATTGTGGACAGCCAATAAGAATAAACAACAGAGAATTTAGTACATGAAGACATTTCACGGAAAGGTGTTCCATGGCTGTCATTTCATAATCTAAAAAAAGGCACTTATGGAGCTGCTAATTATCAAGCTCCCCCACACCACTATACTGATGTTAAATGGCACTGTTCCATTAGCTGTAATTATTCCATTTGTAATAAATAAGCATTAACCGTTTTCAAATGTACACTCACAAATCATTTTTAAAGGATGAGTTTCATGCATTTAAAATCATATATTTCAAAACAGCCCAGGCGACAAAATCTGTACGAAGGCCTAAATTCAAATTGGAAGAGCATTTAAAAAATTAAAATGAAATATATTCAGAAACAGAAATCATTACAAGCCTGTGAAACGAGACAGAGAGAGAGAGACAGAGAGAGAGAGAGAGAGAGAGAGAGAGAGAAAGAGGGAGAGATTGACACCAAATAGAGAAAAAAATGCGTAGAGATTAAATTGGCTAAAACCACTGGTTCTTAAAAGGACTGAGTGAGGTTCCTGTAGAGAACTCAGCACCCGGAACATAGTAAGTAAGTTGTATGAAAATAGACCAGAAGTACCATAGCTACCCAAGTATTTTTGACCTTTATTCTGGAGAAATGGAAGGCAAGAAACACTTAGGAATGCAGAGATACATGTGAGGGTGGGAGTGATTGGTAGGTTTGGATGTGGAGGAGAGAACTAGATGTAGGATAGGCTTAAAGCTCCCACAATTGTTGCTTGAAGTATCTTTTCAGGAGTGATTTTGTGGCATTCAGCAATCTTCAAATGTGTCATCACCTAGCTTAAACTCAGATTAAAACAATTAACAGTACTATAGAAAGCCAAGAAAGTATGTAAGTATGATATGTACACATTCCCTATCTAGGTTATATTTGATTGGAATTTGCAAAACTAAGGCAAAAAATAAATTTACAAATGATAAGTTTACTGTAAAAATAACCACTGCACTAGTATAAGGGATAAGCTCCCAAAATAACTTTTCAAAGCAAATAGAAAATAAGACTTTTCTTTATAAGTGAACTGGAGAGTTAAGTTTCATTTGCTACCCATTTTGCGTGGAGAGGGGCCCTTACACATTAATCCACAGGTTCTGGAGTATGTTCTAGGTGTTGACTTCCTGAAGTTCTTCATGCTTTTAACAACCGAGTAGAAACTATTCTTACATCTCAATTGATTTTATGAACATCAAAAAGTTTTACTAGTACACAATATTTTTATTCTGTATATATAAATTCCAACAGTAAAAAACCATCTGTTAACAAGTAGAATTTTAATCTATTTGCTATTGTGAAGGAGTAATTACTTAGCATTATGCTTGAAATGAATTATGTAGCACTAATGTTGGTCAATACACTGGCCACTAAAATGGCTGTGAACTCTAAATTAATTAAAATCAATTAAAACAAAAATTTCAGTTTTGCAGCTGGATGAACTACATTTCAAAGTATACAGCAATCCCACAGAACTGGTGGCTCTAGTACCGAACAGCAATGATGGAGAATGTTTCCATCCCTGAGGGAAGACCTACTGCACAGTACTTTTCAGAGGTATTTTCTAAAATCAGTGAGAAGGATGGACTCAGACAGTTCATTGTTTTCTAGCAAATCAAGGAAGCTAGTGAGAGGCTTTCATTGCTTATGTTTCCTGCAACAAATACACTTTTCAAGTTTTGAGTCAATATGTGTTCTGCAGTTAAAGGTTATATTCCCAAGAAATTGAATCCAAGCCTCAAACCTGAAGTTGAAAGTCTTGTGAAGACTTGTGCACATTTTCTGTAAACACTGGAAGAACAGCAATTATCTGATCACAAGAAACAATACCTGTATAGATTTAAACAGATTGTTTGCCTCATCTACTCTGTGGTGTCAGTTCACTGTGCCCCTGTCTTTAACTAGACTTACTTTTCTTCTAAACATCTCTTTTTATCATTGGCCACGAGAGCAGTAACTAGCATCATATACTAGATTTTCAAATATGCAAGATAACAAGATCAGTTTTCTTTAGATATTTTCATCAAATACCATTGTCGATTTAAAGTTTTGGGTGTCTTAGTGACTTAAGGTTTTTCTCCTTGCTATAAGCATCAGCTTTTTCTTTGGTCACTTAGACTATATTATAATATTTAGCATGACTGAGATGGTATCCAGATCTTAGCTGATAGTTAAGTAGCTCCTTTCATCTAATTATATATTATGAAGTGATAGTTCACAAAACTTTTTTTTTTTTGAGATAACTCTTGCTAAGTTACCCAGATCCTGGCCTTGAACTTGCCATCTTCCTGTCTCAACCTCTCCAGGATCTGAGATTAGAGGTGTGTACTACTTTGTCTGGCTTTTTCTTCCCAATTTTGAAATGAAAATTAATGAACCTACATTTGATAGACAGAACTAAATAGAGTTCCATTGCTGACATGTGTACACTAAGGGCTAAAGAATGTGTGGTAACTACTTTGAAGTCCACTCTGCACTCAGGTACACTTGTGGGATGTGTCACCCAGACTCACTGAGGTGTGGTTGCTGGGAGACATGGAGGGCCCAGTGCCCTTCTGTGAATCAACTTGAGCTGGTAAAGTGTGATCGATCACACAATCTGTCCCAGAAAGCCCTATTCTTACCTCAGAACTTTTAATCAAAGGCTGTATCCTGGTTATCGACTTGCCCAAAGTAAGATGTTTAAGTTCTAATTAAAGTTCTGAATATTTAAACAAACTGATTTATTCAAAAGGTGGCATTTCCTCATATTAAAAAAATAAATTTTGCCTATGTCAATCGTTGCAGCTCTCTCTAATCCTTAGAGTATGGTCTTACCTACTCCCCATCCATTAAATCAGAATCCCTGGGGTAGAGGCTAGGGAAGAGTATTTTGGAAAAGCTCCTTGGGTAATTCTAATGCACACACACAGGTAAGGACCTGATTCAATCTGAACATGATTCATTTCACTCCAGGCGCACATCCTGCCCTGTCACTCACTCATGATATGATTTGGGGCACAATTTGGCTCACTGCCCTCATCTGTAAATTGGGAATAAGAATAATCATATATAATTGTTGAGATACATTTTCTTTCTCTTTAGTAAGTCTGATTTCTTTTCATCTACCTATATTCTTTGTAAGAGGAAGATAATTTATTTTGGGAAAGAAGTGTATTCCTGTTAGAGTTCAGCAATCAAATTTGTTTCTTATTAGAAAATGTCCTTAAAGGCCACCATTCACATGCTACACCCATGTGGAGAACCAATACTTTATGTCAATGGTGGTGAAACTATGGTGGGCGTGCCACAGTGGAGCATATCACTGAAAGCTCTTAAAGGTTCATTACCGCTCCAAGTAGATACTCTGTGATCATTTCATGCCCAACGTTTCATTGGTGGCAAACGCAACTTATTTTTAAAATCACTGATTAGTAGATAGGGGCTGGTTCCAATTGTTTATGGATATGATGAGAAAGAAAAAAAGCCTCATCTGAGAAAATTTTAATCATTAGTTTAATTTGACTTGATGCACTAAAAATAGATCATTATTCCACTTTGGTGGTGGGATATTGCTAAACTGATTTACATTGGTTGAAGGTTGATTTGGGGAACTCTGAAATACTGGAGGAGCATGGTTGAATATCACTAAGGCAATCAACACATTTTTGAGCTAAGAAACTACATGCAGACAGTCCATTTTTGGGATCTTTTGCACACTTGAGAAGGCATCTAATAAGTATTTCAATAACTGAAATTAAGAGAAATATTGCAGATTTTAGATTCTAGCCAGTAAATATTCTGAAATTTTGAGGTTTATTTTTTTCTATTTGAAGAGCATTAATTGTTTTTTTACCAATACCTTACCCTCCCAGCTATGGTATGTTTTGAAGGATTCTTGCCGCATTGAATATCTTAAGCTCACACCAACTCATAAAAAACATGACCGAGAGAGGAGAAAATGCACAGGGGTTGCAGTTTTCCATGAATAATCTGCACGTGTTTTCCAATATTTCAAACACTTATAAAGCGAGATCGAGTGCTCTGGCAGAGCCACAGACTTTTATAAGACAGCCTTGACAGACAGAGCAATTTGA
This sequence comes from Cuniculus paca, assembly GCA_004365215.1. Classification (NCBI taxonomy): domain Eukaryota; kingdom Metazoa; phylum Chordata; class Mammalia; order Rodentia; family Cuniculidae; genus Cuniculus; species Cuniculus paca. Next base: position 14,524 of record RJWT010010764.1, on the reverse strand, counting down.
TTCCTGACAATGGTGGGGGTGTGACTCATTTTCAGCATAGTAATGTGTAGCTCTTCAGGTGAACAATTACAATTACCCCAAATGACGTGCCCCCAACCCCAACGTGGGCCCACCCACAAGGACAGGAATGACCATGAAGTGGGAAGCTCAAGTGGAACCAATGTTAGGGAAATCAAGAGATAAAGGAAAGATCTTCTGTTTAATAAACCCAGTAGGATCACATACTGGAACAACTGAAAAAAATTTTAAAAATCCACAAATCCTAGAAACAGAATGAACCTGATATTCAATTTCCAATAAAGGTCAAAAGGGATGACCCTTAGACACATGTGAAAGGCACAGAGGTGTCTTCTTCACCTCTCACCTCTCTCTGCCCTCTCTCCCCACCTCTCCTAGGTGCTCCTAGGGAGCCAGGAGCTCCTTGAAAGCTTGTCAATCTTAAATGACGGTTGAGTGATTGGCATCCTCTGAATGAAACTCATTCACTCTCAAGTGTTACCTTCAGCATTCATTTGCATTTAAACCTTTTTCCTTCTAACTATGGAATTGCTACCTTTTTTCCCCTTTGAAAGATTTTCAAAGCAGAAAACAGGAACTATCTGGTTTATGATCACCCTAGGTGTTTTTCTCCGATCTGAAAGAAAAGCTCAGAGCCTTTTGTGTTTCATTTGGGGAAGCCAAGAAGAATGGAAGGATGAAAGGATGGAGGGATGGATAGATGGCAGCAAGATACGAGGGAAGGAAAGAAGAAAGGGAAGAAAGAATGGAGGAGATAAAAGGAAATTTTGGTGTGTATCATCTAGTTGAAGATTTCCCACTGATGTCCCATTGAGGGTGGTCTTTGGAGGTGCCAGGCATGAAAGAACACATCATCCTAACAATGATACCTGCTGGAGCCTAAAGCATACCTACCTTCCCTTCTCAACACAAGTGATTAGGGACGTGGCAACGCTTCTGCCACCATTTTAATACAATTAATCTCATCCCATTTCCCTGCCCACACATAGACATGCATGCATCTATCCTGCAACAATTTGGGCATGGATATTCACTATGCTTATGTATTTGAATGCCTTAAAGTAATCTCTGTATATGATTTTATTATTTCAACTTCTATTGCTATCAAAACAGGCAGTGTAAATCTCTCCATGGTAATAAAATGAACCACAGAGCACATAGTCACTATCCCTCAATGAAAAGTAAACTCAGATCACTTCACAGCCCAACCCTCCAGCTGAACATAGGTCAGAGAATTGTCTTAAACCAGCCAACACAGGCCTAGAATCTCACCCAGGAAGGTGTACTTACTCACATGTACTTCTCTAAAGGTGCGTTAGTGAGAGCCAATGGACTTTATATGTTTAGCAGGAAGGATGGACAATGTCTGCAGGGACTGGAGGACAGTCTCCTACCTCTTCTTGTCCAAACTTTTTCAACTTTCATGGTTCTGTGCAATCAGACTCCAGGCACTGGAGTACGACTCACATAGTCACTTTCAGATATTCTGATTTTTCAAGAGATTTTTTTTCAAGGTAGTCAGATGCACATATTTTCACCTAAAGTTTTCCAATATTCATATTTTAGAAACATGTCAGGCAGACCAGATAAGCTAGAAAAAAAACCTGTCCTTGAATAGGATTTAGCCCAGGGGCCACCTCTTTCCTAACAGATTCTACACATTCAACATGGCATAGCCAATGTCGTTATAGCTTGGCTATTTGCAGAAAAACCACTCATGTTGGAGCATCTCCTAATATATACATGGCAATTGTCTGGTCATGGGTAATGTTGATGTTGGAATGCTAAAAACCAATTGCCTGGGATGCTGTGTGTTCTGATCTAATTATGAATTTATCAATTCATAGGTGAAAACTTAAATAGGCCTATCTGAACTTAAATAGGCACAACCAGGCCAGACTGGAAATTCATTATCATCCTCTGAACGTAATAATAAAATGTAGCGTGAATACCAGGGTACAAAGAATGCATTCCACATAGAAAGCGGTGAAAACAGGTAAAAAAAAAAGCCAGCTTCAATGCATAAACAATAACCTATAAGTGCTCAATGCAGTTTTATCTTACAACAGTGTATAAACAGAATCTTTATGCTATATTTATAAACTTCTACATAGAGATTTAAGGGAAAAGATGTGATTCTGTTTGGTTACGCAGAATTTTCATTGCATGAGAAGTTCATGAAGCTCGTTAAGTGCTCAGAGCTAAGTTTAGAATTTATTTTGTCAAAGCTCTTCTCTTTACTTACAGTGTGACAAAGGGAAAGGGACTCAATCTTGCTAGGCATCATCTGTTAATCGGGGATGCAATATTAGTTTCTACCTCAAGAGCTGATGGAAGAATAAAGAAACTCAATGCAAAAGTATTTAGCACAATGCCCAGAACACAGCAAATGCTCAGAAGATTAGCTATTAGAATGAAATGACTGAAGCCTAACTAGTGAAATTAGTATAAGGATAATTTAGCTTTTTAATTGGCAATATTTTTCTTATGATATGATAGCTTGAAGCAAAATTAGAAAAATTAAGATTTTGTCTTTTTGTAATACTACGTATCTGTGGTTTTATTTGAATGCCTTTATCCAGGACAATTGTGGGAGGACAGGTATTCTAATGCAACATCTTTAGGGTTACCGCACAGGCAGCTCTTTGCCCTATAAACTCCTGGGGTGAAATCTCATCCCCTGATCTTCAAAGTGTGACAAAGAGCTATTGATTGAAAGCATATTGTCATTTAAATTACAATTAGGGATGGGTGAAAGGTGGTTATTCAACAATTCAAACCTTTCTTTTAATATTGTCAAGGACGACTTAACCTTAACCCAAACACACTTCTGAAACTTCAGAGTTTCAGTGTGTTTAAAATCAATGTGCTTTTCTTTAAGCAAGAAAATCATGCCATTACTCTCAGATGTGGAATTCGGTAGTTTTGAATCTGCTGGTGAAAGTCTTCCAGAAAGCTTTGCTCTCAGTCACAAAGCACTTGTGGGTCAACGCAAATCCAGTGCTACATTTGTACCTTAATATGAAATTAAATCATTCTGCACATTTTCCTAGAATAGCTATTTACAAAAGTATGTGAATTTTCAAAAATTAAGTGCTACGTGGGTGATATATGTTTTAATTTGGAGTATTTTAAATAGGAAACTAACCTTCTGAAGCAAACATTGCTAAGCACTTGTGTCTTTTATGCCTGGCAAAACAATGTTCAATTCTAAAAGCATTACGCTGTAGTAATTTTAAATGAAACAATGGACAGAATGGAAACTCTGTGACTGTGTGTGTATCTATCCAGGCTATATTACCAACTCTTGCATTTTACCACATGAATACACTCCATAAATAATTTCCTTTGATGTTGCAAACACACACACGCACACAGGTGCACACTAACATGCTCTGCTTGTGTTGGTAAAATGCTGAACTCAATCTCACAATCTTGCTCTGGCCAAGTTCCCTGCAGCTTCCCCAGGAATGCAGACAGCATGAAGACTGTAGCTTAGGTCTCCTGTATCAAAGTACATTTAGAATTTATTTTGCAGTGGTGTCCCCGCCCCCCTTCTCTAATGCATGCACACCTCTCTGTTTTTCCCAGGAATGGCAGCATTTCCTGGGATGACAGATTATGCCAAGGGTGCCTTTGGCAGCCTCTAGTCCTCAGGGCAACCATTGTTCTGGCAGCAGCGAGCCTGTGAACAGCACAAGGTCATCCAGCTCTGCAGTCCTCACCCTTCTCCTGCATGAGGCACATGCTCTGACATACACTTCACTTGCTTGACACATGAGGTCAGGCAAAGGCAGTCTCCAACTTGGGTCCACACTAGGTAAGCAAGAGCACAGAGCAGGCAGCTGGTGGTCCCCACTGGTGGGCAGGAGGCTTCCTCAAATACTTAGAAGTGAGCACTCAGTTCCAACGATCACAGGATGTTTGCCTCTCACTTGTGCAGGAAACCTACTACATGGGTACTTTTCTGCACAGCAGTGGTTTATCAGTGCAGCTTCTAAACAAATGGGAACGTTCAGTTTTACATTTTATTTGAAAACTCTTGAGTAGAAAAATCACAAGTGAACGACACCTTCATACCATATCATAACAAAGTGAGGAAGAAACGATATTAAACCGTTAATGGTCAATAACAATGCCTCTTACCAGAAAATTTACAGGACTCACTGTAAGCCTCAAAAACTGAAAAGCAGTCTTGCTTGTTCTTATAAACAGGATATTTATATTACCAAAACTTTAAGTATTCCTATTCATCTATTGCAGGGAAAAATTAATGAAAGGTTTTATCATGACTAACTCATATTTACTAATGCATGCCATTTGGCAAAGCAAAAATTAAAAGACAGAAGAGTTTTTGGTATTATTCAGGCAAATATAATATCTAAATGTTCAGAAAATGAACACTTAGAAATTCAAGATATTGGGGGGAAGCAAGATGTTTTACTGCCGCCTTGTGGACAATTTAAAATAACTTGAGATTTATTTAAACCAGTGGTTAACTTAGGAATCTTGGTCAATAATAGAACCAGACACAAATGAGTATGGGATAGAGGTTGAATAAAATTAAATATTAATTAAAAGAGTTCAGTCAGAAAAGTCCCTCTCTCTCTCCCTCCTTCTCTCTCTCCCTCTCTCTCTTGGTCTTTCTCTCTTAACCCAAGGAGATCCATAAGTGCTTCAAGCGATTATACCACTGTATTTCAACATATTCTTGAACAACACAAGCAAGAAAAGGGAAGGAAGTGCTGTAGAGTTAAATATTAGGTAATGGAGGTTAGTCAGAGCAACATTATCCCACTGAAAGAAAAAAACACAAAAGAATTTCCATGAACACTTGAGAAAATTTTGCCACTATATTTCAAGAAAATTGAGAAAATCTGTTAATTATCATAGAATTAAATTCAGCACCAGAAAAGCAGTGATAAGGAATACTGGACATATTCTGGGGTTTAGTCCAGCATTTTGACTTAGAATGTTTATTTAAACATAACTTGAGTTTATAAACTTGTTTTCTAGGGAGATTTATAGTGCTTTCTGATTTTGGCTGGATTGAAAAAGTCCAGCTTTGTATCCTGCTAAAAATGTGCTTGTGTAAACACCTTCTTAAATTTTGGCATGAAAAATACATTTTCATTGGATACATTTCTAATCACAAACAAATGTTCAGGTAGATGCTTAATTTAAACCGAGCTACTGATATCACAAAAATAGCATCGTAGAATCTTTGTGCATTCCAGCAACAAGTTAAAACTTGTTGACACAGAACCAATGCACACAATTTCCAGCATCCCATTGTTCATCTGTTGGATAAATACTTGAAAAATTTGACTAATGGATTAAGGAAAAAAATGTGCCTTAGCACTATTGGTTAGTGAATTTAATATAAAATTTTAAAAAGTTAACTTCTTAATTAAGAATGTTTTGAAGTATATCAAGGTGTAAGATAAATGCTCTAAAATCTAAACACAATTTTCAATAATTTTAGAGCCACTATTAAGTCATCATCTGTTTTTATAATGTTAGGAGAAACATCTTCAGTGAAACTATCCGAAAATCAGACAGTTAAGTAATTCAAATTTTGCTACTTAGCCTAAAGTTTAAATGATTCACTTTTATTGATACATTTTATTTGTGGAAACAGAAGCAAGTTCAGGAAAGTTATTTAGTTAAAATAAATACATAGGCATATTCTTATTAAATAAGAAGCAGTCTTCTGTATGCTACAAAAGGTTAGTAATTTCCTGATTTTGCTCCTGGTCTTGAACATGACAAACCTTAAGTAAATACCAATTTCAAAATTTCTGCCCAATTTTTATTGTAATATGGAATATTTTAAATTCATTGATAAATCTAAGGATTCTCTATTATTGAAAGAATGGTTCAGTTCTCAGTTATTTCACAAACACATCATCTGTACCATTACTCAAAGGATAATGATCATTTATTTTTCAGTGTTGTAAAATGTGCATTATATGCCATGCACTTACCTGATTTTCAATTACAGACTCATCACAAAACATAGGTAGGTTATATTACCATCTTTTTACACATGAGGAAATGAAAGCTCAGAGAGGTTAAGTAAACTAGCCATGGTCACACAGCAGTTCAGTGTTTTTCTGTGCCACTGTATTTTTGGTCATACTTCTAGGGAATCAACATCACCTGGTTTTTTTTTTTTTTTTTTTTTTTGTTTCATTTCGTTTTGCTTTCTGTGTTTGGCAATGCTTCTGAGTCGTGCTCTGGCTTGTGGCCAAATGCTACTCAAAAGCATTCAAACAAATACTGGACAAATGTGAAGTCTGTCTATGTTTTCCTAGTTGATTCATTTAATAAATATTTCTTGAATACATTTTGTGCACTTAGCATAGTGCCAGGAACATGCGCAATAATGCTATACCCAGGACAGTGACAGAATCTTTGAAGTTCACAGGCTAACTACGCACACTGAGCATATTTCAAAAATGTAAAAGTGAGTAGGAATCATTGGTTCAGAATGACGGATGGAGAGTGGTAGTTTGCAATCAGAGGGAGTTCAAATAACTCTGCTACCTTCTATTTCTGGGTACACTTGAAGCTATTTGTTCTTTGCCTTAGTTTCCTCTTTTGTGCAAATAAGCTCAATGAGGTTTTAACAGTGTTAGTCCCGGCTCCATATAAATGTTTCATTTATAGTAACTGTTCTTGCAACAGGCCAGGGAGAAGGACAGACATCTAAGCCGTCCAGCGATCATGTGAAAAGTGACACTAAGGATAATGATAACGACACGGTTCTAGGTTAACTTGGGGCCATGGTACCTGAGTTAATAGAGATTTAAAACAGAAAGTAAAGCTTGATTTGGATGTGCAAGGGTATGAAGCCTGCTGAGCAGGAGACCTTCACGTGCTGACAGATGGGTGTTTCCAGGAGACCCAAAAGTTGGTGCGTTTGTCAGATTAGAAACAAAGCAGTTCTCCAAAGGACTAAACCCCACAGTTTGAGGATTGTACTCCATAAATGAAATTTGTGTCCTCTAGAATCTTTGACTGCAATAAATGCAATTAAGGTTGGAGTAAATGAATATTTGTTCAGATAACCAGAACTTCAAAGTTGAGACGGGTCGTATGCAAAGCTCAATCCAAATGACATCATGCCAGGTTCTGCTCATTTCTGAGCTCTCTGTTCTTCCACATGCTATGCCATTTTAACACAAGCTCCATTCATGGTAACAATGTTCACAAACAGTGAAGTGAAGTCTTATGGGCCCAACAGTTTCCCATTCTAATCCTTTAACCAAACACTGAGTCTCAGGGAAAAGATACACTGATCACAATAAGCTCTCTCCAACAGCAGGAATCCTCCAACGCAAACTACATGGCTGCAAATGGGAGAGGTAATATGGGAGCCCCTGGCCAAAGGGACAAACAACCAGTCAATGTCTGATCTCCTTCCCTTACCAGATGGAGTCACAAAGTCTCCAGTGGAGGTGGAATTGATCTCTGGAAGGGATGGCATCCAATTCCCTTAATAATGATTTAATTTTTTAAGACACAAGATGAATACAGTAAGTCTATTATCCTACAATTTACCCTAGGAATATACTAGTGACACATGTTTGAGACTCTATGACAAATGATTCATTGAAAAAGAATTTTTAAAAATTTATTCTTCAATTCATGAATGTGTATCTACAACATTGAGATTTACTCTACACCAAGTATGTGTTCAGGCTCATTCTGAGACATGCATTCCTAGAACTCTAGTTTGTATTTCTTTAGAGTCCCTTTTTCCCCCTTATTAACATATTCCAGAATAAGTTCTAGTAGGATGGCAACAAGATAATTTAGATGAAACATTTATTGTATTTTCCCTTTGTCTTTCTCAAAATGCTGCCCTCGTGTAGTTTTCTAATATCTCTAGCCGTAGATATGTCATCATTACTTAGCTGGAATGTTTGCGTTATTAGAACCACATTAGGCAGTAAGCAAAAACACATGCCCGGCAGTCTAGTTATGAGATCTGTGCATGTTTTCTTTGAGTTGAAACAAAAGAATAATGACCAGCAGCATTCAGCAACTTAGCCCTGTCTCTATCCTATTAGGATCCTATTCCCAGGAGAGAGCTCTGGTTTTAAAAGCTATTTGCAAATATATAGTGACTTTTTTTCATGTAATTTTTTACAAAGCAGTTGCAGAATAAAGTAGGTTTTGGGCTGTAGGGGGTCATGGAGTATCATGACTGGAACAGCTTCTTCCTGAAATGACTAGTGAGTGACAAAAGTACTAAGAAAATCACGATTTGTGTTTTTCATTTATTCATGTGGAAAAATTTTTCTGTTAGTACCTTTTAGGTCATGGAAAAGAGTCTTTAAAAGTGATGATGTACCATGATTAGTTGGATTACAGTCATGTGGTGAAGGAAAGTCTTGTGGTCTAACTCCTAATATGCTAACATGTATATTATTTTATTCAAAGTCCAGAAATTAGGTGCATTGAATGTATCTGTATGATTCTATTCAAAAGCATTTTTATATATCTTACTAGAGCCAGTTTCTAAATTTTTGAAACTTCACTTAGGATATCCATTCATTTACTGAATACTTACTGAACCCTATTACATGCTAAGCATTACCTGACACTTGTGGATGAGGAAACTAACCATCTCTACCTTTATACAAAGGTCAAAGAATCATTAATCTAAATGATTTGAGGAGCAGTTAAAAAGGAACAGGGAGAATAATTAATAAGTAGCATTACGAGAATGTACCAGTAGAGGATTGGCACTAGTGGTGGGACAAATGGTCACACATATCCTGAAGAATTGATTTTTCAGCTGAAATCAGATAAATGAATAGAGTAAAGCAAAAGGTAGGGAGAGCTCAGAGAAGAAATCTCTGAGATAAGACAGCAGGATTCAAAGCAGGACTTGCAGACCAGTATTTGGAGCAAAAGTCACACATAAGAGTATTCAGTGTTCATGGCCAAAGAAAAATCCAGAATGGTATAAGACAGATTCTGGTAGGCCTTGAAATTAAGATGAAGCATTAAAGCTTCACTTCATATGTGACTGGAAACTGGTGCTGGTTAAATTTCATATTGACTTGAGAGTTCTGGGGTGCCCAGATTAGTCACTGTTATGAATATGCCCGAGTGGGTGTTTTGGGTGGACTCAGTAAAGCAGATGACTTGCCCCAGTGTGGGTGGGCTTCATCCTATCAGGTGAGGACCTGAGGAAAACAAAAGGCCAAGGAAGGAGGAATTTATTCCTTTTTCCTGCTTCACTCTTGGAGCTGGAACATCTCATCTCATCATCGCCTGCCTTTGGAGTGAAACTGAGACCATCAGGTCTTCTGATTCTGGGCCTTTGGCACCTGGACTGAATTACAACGCCAGCCTGGCTGGATCTCTAGCTTGCAACGAGCAGTTTATAGGTTTTTCTCAGCTTCCATAACCTCATGAATGAATTTCTCAAAATAAAACTTATATATATATATATATATGAGATATATATAGATAGATATATATCTCATATATGTATATATGTTTCCTGTTGGCTTTGTCTTTCTGGAGAACTCTAATACAAGGGTTGACATGAACAGGCTTGAATTGTGAATTGATCACTCCAGCTGCTGCATGAGGAATGGCCTTCACCATGTGTAGACTATAAATAGAATGTTTTCATTCTTGTGGTCAAACCCTCTCTTCCTTCTCATTTGCTTTAAGATGGGAACAAGGACTCTTGACATAAAACCCTTCAGTTACCAGATCAACAAATATAAGTGACTGCAACAAACTTTTATGGATTTGGATAGCTTTTGAAAATCCCCCCACCCCCGCAAGTGATTATTTAAATAGTCTGGATATTTCCAAGTTTAAATGTGTGTGTGTGGTGAGTTTGTTTTTTTTTTTTAGTATTGGGGATTGAACATAGGTTGAACATAGCATCTTTACAGTGAGCTATATTCCTAGCCCATTTTTAAAATTTTGAGACAGAGTCTCACTAAGTTGCCAAGGCTGAACTTGAACCTGTAATCCTCCTGCCTCCAACTCCCAGAGTTCAGGGGTTACAGGCCTTAGCCACCAAGCCCAGCAGGGATTTAACTTTGCAAGTTGTTTTGAAGACCTGAAGAACTACATTCTATAAGGTCACCAACCCATTTCCAGCCTATAAGATAAATTCCACTTAATTATTTTAATTATGTTTGCCCATCCTACCTTATACTCCCCTAAGATTTCAGTCATATGACATATGAAATTATTCAATGACTGACTTTCTACTTTCATCTTTTAATAAGTCTGGGCCACTCAGTACATGTAATTATGAGAGATCTTATTTGCCCTTACAAGCTTTTGTCCAGTAGAATAGAAACATACCTCTAAAATCAACAGATCTGCCCTGCATTAAGAGGAAATCAAACTTACTCGACCCGATTACAAAGAAAAACCACAAGTTGGCAGTTTTCTGGAGAATCGGTTTTCAGGGTGCGCAGCCGCTTTACTCCTGCTGCTGCCATCACAAGGCAGGTGCAGGCCTGCCTCTGCCACAGGAAGGGACAGTCGCAAGCATTCAATAGCCTGCAAACCTACAATGAACTTGCATCTGGTGATTCTCTTCTCCTTGCACTCACATTTTCTCTATTTACTTCTACTGAACTACTGAACACCTTTTGGTAAGTCACCTCCACATTCTTCACAAGATGGAGGTCTAAATGAATGATGTCTTGCTATCTTACATTCTAACAAACGTTTCTTCTTACCAGGTCCTTTTAGGTGTATGAAACTATGTATTAAATAATATTTAAAAATTCGTTACCCAATTTAAAAGAGTTATAGGGTCAAAATTCTCCAATCTCTCCCCAAAATTATCGGGAATAACTTTTTCCCTCAAAACATTCTACTTTCATATAGCCAGTACGACAGCACAAGCCCAAATGTGGCCTTAAGCTTTGAAATAACTGATCTAAATGTACTGTGTGTGTGACTGGATTTCACCATGGCAAGACGAGACTTGGCAAAGAGAATGCAGTGAACTGTACCGGAGAACATTTCCCTGCCACGACTTCCTATTACACGAGTGTAAACATGATCTTGAAGGGAGAGGGAAGGTCCCATGGAGATGTGCGGAGCCCCCAGAACCACAGTCTCTCTTCTTCTCAATCAGTCCTATGGGCCAGCCAATGTTGTTAACTAAAAAGGAAATGCCTTTGTCCTGTGATCATTATATCCAGGGAGGAGATAGGCCATCCATTCATTTTTTGAATCCTTTCTTCTGCAATCAACAGGTCTTTTAAAGTGATAATATTCAATTAATTTTCCTTTTCTTTCATTTTTTTAAGCATTAAACATTTTGGTGGCTTAAAAAGAGGTTAGTCAATTCCAGGATGTGGACAGTTAGGATGTCAGCAATGCCCCTAACCTAATGTCATTAAATGTTCAACAATGACTTTAAAATAAGAAGCTTTTTTGGAAGTTATGTCTTTGAAGTTTCATTAATTAGTCATATCATTGGGAATGTATGGCTAAAGTAAATTACAGTGTTTAAAATATCTACTCTTTCAATGTGAAAAATGAAAGGATCCTGCTACCTTGTCTTTATACTAATGAAGATATTATTAATTGGTTTAGCAAAAACATAGATCTAACCATAATGTGCAACAGTTATTAAAGATAATTAACTACAGATCATTGGTTTGAAACATCTAGTCCAAAATGATTTCTGAAGGGCACATTATTCTACGAGATAAAATAATTAAATTTCTAACTGCTGCATGAGACAACTGTGGCATATCTAGCGTTTTAATTTCTTTTGTTCTATTCTCAGGGTACTCTTACTGTTTTAGGTTGTGAAAAAGCTACCCGTGTTTCACAGTGAGCACTCTGTTCAGCATGTTTCACCGAGATCTTTCGTGTCTATGGAAAAATTATGATTGAAAGAAAAGGATTACAATGATACTAGACCTAATAAAAAGCCCACATAAATTTAGCTGCTTTTTACTGCAGAGAGGAGTATGGTAAATCAAACAAATAAAAAACTAAACAAGTTACTTTAATGAAATACCTTTCAGGCACATCCCTCGCAGCATCTATTTTTAAAAAGAGTAGAGCTTCACATTTGCAAAATAAATAAGAGAAAATATAAGTACGGACATATGCCAAGTGTGCGTGGATTAATGAATAATGTAATTATGTGCATGTGCATAAAATTAAACAATGACAGTAAAAACAGTTGAGGCACTAGAACAGAAGGCTGTTTATTAAAAGCTATAAGATTAGAGAGGAAAAACATTCCTGCTATATTGCTAAAACAGTTTTGCTTGGTATTTACTGTTTAATGCTCAGTTAAATTAAAAGGAAAATATTATGACTCAAATGCCAATAACGGTTTTTGGAATTCTAAACAAAACTCTGACCACAATATTTACTACTAATAGTGTATTGAGATGTTCATGGATTACCATGTTTAGAATGAAGTGAGAGGTCTGTATTAATGTCACTGTCAGATGTTCAAATTTTAAAAATATTTATCATACTCTTTTATGACCAGGAGCTTTGTATAAAAACCAACAGTGAAAAATAATATTAATATGCTTTCTTTTAAGAAGCAATTCAGATTTATACTAAGTCTAAATTTGGAGGAAGTTGAGAAAAGGTTATGTGCTTGGAATCCCATCTCAATACTTTCACATAATTTTTTTTAAGAAATATTATTAATATCTTATTTTAATTCAGTGAGGGTGCAGTTGGTAAGACAGGATTTTTTTTTTTTTGGTACCGGGGATCGAACTCACGACCTCATATTTGCCAGGCAGGCGCTTATGCCATTGAGCTAAATCCCTGGCCCCAAGACAGGATTTTAAAAAACCTATAAAAATAATGACATTTTTTGCTAGCATTGAAGTTTAGAATTTAACTGAATGAAGAAACTTTGAACTTGCTAAGTTTATACTGATGTGAACTTCAGGTACTTAGGATGAAAAAAACCAAAATGTTTTAAGTGTATGTTGTTTTTTTTTTTCTGTTTAACATATAGTAATGTGTAGAAATCCCTGAAAAATGTAAACCATGAAGAGAAAAGAGTTTTACAGGGTAAATGGAAGTAAAGTCATTGCAGCTACTTATTTCAGATCAATATTTTTGAACAAGCATGTGGACTGCTCCCTTCCTACAAGGAAAAGAAGAAGTTATTTGGTTAAAGGTTTGGGACTACAACATACCATATTCTCCCCTTTATAGATTTGCAGCATACATAAGCACAATTTAAAGACTCTGAAAAGTTCTGCAATCAGCGTTCACCTACCTCTCTAACTTTTGTTTTCCTGGCAGGCTTATTCACAGGGAATTAACACAGAGATTCTGCTGTAAGGACCCTTATGAAGCTAAGTCTGGTTGGATTTCAAAACTCCCAAAGTCTCTTTCTGTGTTCTTGGCATGATGTCACATTCCCTCCCGTTCAGCCACCTGACTTTCTTTCCACAGAAATCACTTTAAGGATTTTCTAGATAGTTCCAGGTTAGTATTTTACTTGCATATTATCTTTCTGAGATATTTGCTTTAAAATGTTTTGCTCTAATTATACAAGACAAAAAAACAAAAACAAAAACAAAAAACAAAACAAAACAAAAATCTGGGAGAAGGGTATGAGGAGGGTCAGTCCCACTGGTCATTAACACAGGCAGTACTTCTCTCAGGGACAAGACTGAGGCCTGGTAGCATGACAGGCTGCCCAAGGACAAGTAGTCACTGATGGCAAAGAAGATGATTTTATATTATCAGGCCCGGAGCCACTGTGCTTATGGCCACTTGGTTTAGAAAGGGCATTTCCTTAGCTGTTCTCTGAGCCAGTCTCTATCACTCCATACAGTCCCTAGACATGAATCTGGACTAATTTGTCACTTATTGCCTTACACTGATGATTAATTTTTTGGCTCCAAGGCTTCTTGTATTTTCATTTCCTGGTTTTAACAACCTAATATATTCTGCCTTTCTATTATGCTTCCCCCACCCCAGCCAAATTCTTTTCATTTTTGTGATAGGACAATTATTTTAAATTGGTTACCAGAATTTATCTTTAAACAAATTTTTTCCTTTGTTCCTCCTCCTCCCTTTTTCTCTTTGAGGTTCTGGGGAAGCATTTAACCTGAGAACGCTGCCCATAGGTAAATCTTAGGGACCTGACTGCCTGCAGTATTCCAAGAGAAATCCAAGGCTGATTCAGTGCACTAAGTCATCCAAAATCCAGCCGCGCCGCCCTCTGGCTGCCCCCACCACTGCACTGTGGCAGAGCTAGGCCTCTCATACAGCAGAAGCCCAGAAGCCAACTGGCCCAGAAGGCACTTTTGAGCAAATGTCCTAACAATGATGTGGCCAGATGATACTTTCCCTTCATGTTTTTTTTAGGAAAAAAAAAAAACAACAACCCAAATCATTGGAAAGAGGACCCAAAGGTGTATGATATTCCATAAATGTGGGCGTTTCCCCCTCCAGTCGATTTCAATCTCTCCAGCCTCTGGAACACGTGGCACAAGCGTTC
>RJWT010010763.1:0-23875 GCA_004365215.1 Cuniculus paca | reverse complement strand
CACACAGTGAAAAATAAGTAAATGTTGGTTGACAACAAGACAACAAAACCAAAACTAATTTTGGGCGATAGCTGTCCCATGGCCTCTTAGGTCATCATAAAACAGAAATAAGTGGCACTTTGCAGAGATCTTTTGTGTGAACATGCTTGAGGTCTCTATTAGTCTGGGGTCCAGTTGCTAAGTCCAGGACTGCAGGGTGTCCTGCTTTCCTAGTCAACTCTATTTCATCCCTCTTTGTATCTTTCAACTAAAACAAAGGTATTTCTTTGAAAGCAATTTTAGTAGTATCCATCTAACTGCCATTTGCCTTCACTTAGATAAGGTTTCTTTTGGCCAAGGTAATTTGGATTCTGGAACAGGAAGGAACATACACTGTATCTTTAGTCACCATCTTATTTACACCAGGATCCTCCTTCCCAACTCTTACAAAAATTACTTTTTGTAATTTTATTGCCTGTTTCCAAAACGAAGCCTCTTTGAAGAAGTTAGGGAGAGCCAAATTTCCATATTCCTGAGGAGCAGTGGAAAGAACACACAAAGTTCTACATTTAATGTTAATTCCTTTGCTTCCTTGAAATGAGACCTTGTTCCATTTAAGGAAACTGCATATTGGGAGAAAAAAAAATGACCTAACAGAGGCAAAAACATTATATGTAGTGGTAAGCTTTCAATGAATATTATTAATATTATCCCAGTAGTAAGAAAAATAACACAAGTTATATGGTTTACAAGTTATATGGTTCTGTAGAAAATTCAGAAAGCATAGATAAGCAAGGTGCAAATGAAAAGATCTATAGCTATTATCAAGTGATAACCAAACTCAACATTTCTACACATACACTTCCACACTTGTACTTGTATTTGTATATTTTTAAATAAAAGTGAGATCACATTGAACAATGCTGTTTTGTAATTGAAATTCTGTGTCTATGATGTATTTTAAGCATTGGTCCAGATTGACACAGACAGTTCTCCTGCATGATCTTTTGCGTTCATAGTGTTGCTTCACATTTTACTCAAACAATTTCCCCATTGGACATTTACTTTAGGAAACTACTTCTACATAAACAGGAGTTCTGTGGTTCAGAACTTTACAATATTCAGTTTTCATACTCTCGTGGATGCTCTCCATTTATAGCAGTGCCCCTGGTCCTAGCTAGTGACAAACGCACAATCTCAGGGTGCATTCTTGTGATTTCTCCCAGTCCCTCCTTCCTTGGTGTGAGTACTGTTACTGGCGCCATATTGAATTGATCTCCTCAACACCAGTTTCCAGAGTACTAAGAGGAGGGGAAGATCTGATCCCCACAACTGTTCCATCCTAACTGTGGCAGCATGTGCCTTTGCAGGGTGCCTGGCAAATGTGAGACTGTGTTAGCATTGTTGGTGGACAGTTTCTAGAATGAGTACTTCTAGAATGCTGGACCGACTACAAGTGCCTAGTTGAAAGCCACAGCAATGCTTGTAACATCCAACCACTCTTCAAAGATATTTCCTGGAAGATCTTGAATTCTCTCAGGCTGCTTCATATACCCCTCCTAACCCAACCACTGGAAGCAAATGTAGCTTCTAGCCCCAGGAGCCTTTGTAGACTAGGCTATCAGGTAACTAAATATGTACTGTGTGTTCTGTGGCTGAGACGGGACCCACATGTATGCAGTACACCATGCAATGGTACTCAGGATGAGCCGTAGTAGCTGCATGTGGTGGTGCACTCTTGTCATCCCAGCACTTGGGAGGCTGAGGCAGACGGATGGGTGTGAGCTCAAGGGCAGCCTGGACTACATAGCAAGACTCTGTCTCAAAAAAGAAGTCATATAATTTTATCTGAATAACTGCCATATTGACAAAATTGGTGTCCTGTTACATACTCATTGCATTTTCTTTTTTATGCTTTTATTTTTCTTTCTAAAGTTTTTTATGAATATTAAAATAAGATCAAGACTTAACTCAGTGGAGAAAGCACTCAGTAAGTGACATTTCCCCTTTCTCTTCTGCTTTTGCAGGGTGTTATGGTTAACAAAGCATTTTAATTTTGATGTCGATCGTTTGTTTGGTCTCCTTAACCATGAGGGAGCTTCAGTACACTCTTTTTTGGCGGGGAGGAACAGGACTCACCATGTATCCCAAGCTGGCCTCAAATGTGAGGTGATCCTCCTACCTCAGCTTCCTGCCCACTGTGATTATAGATTTTTTTTTTTTAGTGGTACTGGAGACTGAACCCAGAGGTACTCTGCTACTGAGCGGTATCTCCATCTCTTTTATTTACTTACTTTTTATTTTGCGATGGGGAGAGTCTCACTAGCATTCCCAGGTTGGCTTTGAACTTGTTGTCTTGGATATTTTCCTCATTGCTCAGGCAAAATACCCAGCACCAAAGTGAAAGGAGGAAAGGTTTACTTAACTCACAATCTGGAGAGGTTTCAGTTCACAGTTGGCTGCTCCAAGGCAGGGTGGCATGGCAGAGGGGGTCACAGAACAGGCAGGCAGAAGGCAGCGAGTAAGCAAAAAACAGTCTGTGACAAGCCTCTTTCTATCCCTTACATTTTATCCAGGCTGCCCACCCTTAGGGCAGGTAACACTCAGGCCCATAATCCTAGCATGGCCTCCTCGATTCCATCATCACACTCCCTAGATCCAGCTACCTCCAAAAATACCACCCATGACTGCATGAGGCTTTGGGGAGGGGTGATGTCAAGATACAAGCCACAATACTGGTGACCCTCCTGCCTCAGCTTCCCAAGCAGCCGGAATTCCAAGTGTGTTCCACCGTAGTTGGCCAATGCACCAGAACCTGTTTCATATATAAGAAAGTATTTAAATCTAGCTGTGTCAGCACTACTTCCTGTTTGGATCAGGAACTCCCTCAAGACAAATAGTTTCTTTGTGTTTATTTTTTAAATCAAACAGCTCAACAGGGCAGGGTTCAACAACATGTACATACAACAATGAGAAATTATTCTCTTACTGAAGTCCACCTTAAATGGAGATCATGGTTGTTTTCTGCTTCCAGGAGTTCTGCTGTTGATAGAAGAAGACGAAGTACTCTATCTAATGTGAATTTATGAATGATTGACTGCCCGTAAAAAATTATTCTGCAGCTTGGAGCAATTAAAGTGGTCTCTCTCCTCTCCAAATTAATGTAATTAATACTATAGTCTTGGTTGTTTATCATGTCTTGATAATATCACAAGGGAATGAAAATATTGGCTCTTTTATCCCCTTAAATAGCTGAGACAAAACCGTTCAAGCTCTAATGTTACAACAGCTGTTTCTCATGTCCCAGAATATAATTGGTTGGTACTGAGGTTACTAAATTGTAAGAAATTGACTTTGGTTTTATGCTTGCCTACGTTTGGTGGAGGGAAAGATGGGAAATGTTAGCTTTCCCTTGTAATGAAAAGGCAGAACCTTCTCCAGTGAAACGGCAGCTTCTGGGTCTCATCTGTATAATTTCCCTGCCCAACCCACTGTCTGTGCATGCTGGATAAGAGGTCTGGGAAAGCAGGACCCATCCAGCTTCCTTCCTAATTAGCTCCCAGCCTGATGCAGTATCAGTGCTTTCCCACGAGGGGGTCTTTCTGGAAGTCACTATAAAGTGGCCCGGTCACCAGTGACAGATGCAATAGGGGATTTGAGACCATAATTATCCTGAGTAATTTGTAGGAGTGAGATGTTTTTATCTGAATGTCTTCATTGCTGTTGTTCCCAAAGTGTCATGGCTGGACCAACACCATCGGCAGCACCCAGCAGCTAGTGGGGCAGGCAGGTCTGTGGGCACTTGCTGGGCCTATTGAACCAGAAATTTTGGAGGGTGGGTCAGGCCCAGAAACCTGTGTTTTAATGAGCTCTCTAGTGATGCTATAGCACACTAAGCTTTGAGAACCAGTAGCTGAGGGTTTAACCAGGTTTCCCTGGTTTGTGATAGGGCATTAGTCAACTACCAGCTCATCTATCAGCTAATCCTCAATTAGCCTCCCAAAGGACAGAGCTAAATACACACTCGCCTCAGCAGCTTCGCCTGAGCAAACTCCTTCACTTCCTGCCACTCTCTTTGGTGTGTTCATTTCCGGGCTTGTAGGGCGGGGCCTCTCAAATTCTACATCTAAAGAGATCTTAGTAGAATGCAGTTGCTGATTTAGTAGGGCCAGAGTGGGGCCCAAGAATCTGTATTTCTAATAAGTTTGCAGCCAACTCTGGTGCTGGTGGCCCAGGGATCACACAGAAGTGACTGGCGGATGGGCATTTGTGAGGTCAAGCACACACACAACAAATTATTATAAAGGATTTACTGGGTGATTTGTATAAAACGAGGACTCGAAACCACAACTTCTGAGGTTGGCCTTGAACAAGGATCTGTTCACTACGGAAATGTTCTTCGCTTCTGCTTTCCTCTCCTTGGGCTCCTCTGCCCCCCACTGCTCCTTACCCATCTCCTTCCATCCAACACCCTCCTCTTTCCTATCTTCCTAGTCCTCTATTTTTATGCCCCAGTCGTCCACCTCCCTGATCTTTTCAATATGAAGCCTTAGCTGGTGTCTGTATCGATGCTCACAAAAGTCCTCAAGAACCAAAAATCTAGAAATGGTATCAAAATTTTAGAGCGAGCTTAGGGAAAGTCATAAAGTAGAATTTAAGAAAATCTAATTTTACCTCTTGAAGTTTTTCCAGTTGCAAATCTAGATGCTCGCCACCAAATTTCAATTTCCCCATTGCGTGTTCTCCACCCAGAGGGTACAGTTTCTCCAGGTCTTTGGACTCAGCTCTTTGGATCAAAAAGAAGTCAAATGTTGGATTCTTCGGCCAGGTTCCAGATTGGCAAGTTTCCTTTAAGTTAACTTTTGAAAATTACTTTGAAGTCTCCCCTGCGAAAAGCTGGTGGTATGCACAGCTGATAGCTTTGAGCTTGGATCAGGCTCCTCCAGCCCAGCTGCACATGTGTAAATTGGGGGAGGGATGTCTTCAATGTCTTCTGTAAAGTAATAGCAGAAGAAGACTATAGGAAACACAGAAAATGAAGCAAAAGATGATCAATCAGCAAGAAAGAAAGTCCAGAGAATCCTGGATGAAGAAATTCCTAGGCAGTTTCTGCCGCCTCCTCCTCCTCCTCCTCCTCCTCCTCCTCCTCCTCCTCCTCCTTCTCTTCCTCCTCTCCCATTTCTTTGATAACAGCAATTCTCCTCCCTAGGGAAGGTGTATTCCTGTCTCCCCATAATGCCTGTAATTGCCCGATAGCCATTGAATTCTTTGGTTTGGAGGAGAAGTATCAGCTTAATTTGAAGATCAAAACTTTTCCTTCTGAACTGTTCTTGCGCTCTATGAGAATAGTAAGAATGCACATGAGAAAGCATTTTTCTTGCCCATAGAAGCCAACTGTCATTTCCTTTTCTTTCATTCTGTGGGGTGAAGATTAAAGGGGAATATTAAGTATCAATATTAGGCAGGATGAGTTGACAAAAAGAGGTGCAGGACAGACATCCATTTGGAATGGAGAAATCAGGGATAAGGCGAGCAGAGGTGAAACTTGATTTGGATCTTAGAGGATAAGGAAGAAGGCAGCACAGAACAGAGACAAGAATGTGGGTCTTAGAATACACATCCTGGCTCTATCCCTTCCAGAGTGAGTGACTTTGAGCAGGTCGCAGAGTCAGTGACTCTGAGAGAGGTGGTGCATAGAAACCCTGCGTACAATGTCAGGTAATAAATCCAGGGAACAGAAGCCACTCTCATGTTTGCTATGATCTGAATGCTTGTGTGCCCCAAATTCACATACTGAATTCTCACCCGCAAAGCAATAACAGCACATGGGGTCTTTGGGTTAGGAGGAAGCCCTGATGAATGGGATTAATGTAATTATAAATGAAGCCCAACAGAGACACCCCTGGCTTTTCTACCATTGAAGGACACTTCTAGAAAGTGCCATCTATAATTCCCACTGGACACTGAATCTGCAGGCATTTTGATCTTGGCTTTCCCAGCCTTCAGAACTGTGAGAAACAAAAATAAAATGCATGTGGTTTATAAACCACTGAGTTATGATGTCTCATTATAGCAACCCAGATTATGGAGAACAGGGTTGAAAAGAGGGAAATGCGTGGTTATGAAATTGTATGAAGGATGGTAGGAAGTGAAGACCCGGGGTCATTGAGAGGCTTCAAGGCTGGTCTTGCAGCTGACACCATAGTTCAGGAAGTTGCAGGAAATCACCTCACCATCGCAACTGCCCCACAGCCCCCAGCCTAGTTCCCAGACCCACGTTCTGGTCACTGGAAAGTTCCCATTTGGTGTGAGTGTGTGGCAGCCCACAGCAGAACTGCGGAAGGGTGGTCACCTTCATAAACGCCTTCTGATTGCACAGTGAGCTGGTAGACGCCGTACTGCACCCAACTGAACAGCAATGCTCGTTTTGGCTTTCTGACCCTTGAGATGTCAGGCAACATGAGAAGGAGGTCATGGGCATGGCTGTTTACAATATCTAGCCTAACTATCAAGTGTGGTAAAGAGAATCAAGAAATGCTAGGTTTCACTGAAGGAGCAAGTCATGTTGGAGAAAGCCAACCCAGAGATTAGTGGCAAGGTTTTGGCAAACATTAAAATAATCTTTCCTTTAGACTACTGGGAAACCCAGTGATAGTGGGAAAGGACTCTTGCATAAGAAAATGACAAAGAAACCCGACTACATACGTTTTTCCCCATCCATCCAGTGATAAATAACAGTAGTGCCCCCTCTATCTCACTAGGTTAGCAAAGGGAATACTACTGCCCTGAAACTGGGCCCCATCTCTCCTCCTGCTCCCCTACCAGAAGGCTGAGCTCCATTTTTCCATTAACTTCCATTCGGATTCTATCAGCTGGGACCTTCCCCTTCCCGCTCTACCCCCTAGGGTGATAAGCACATTTTCCAGCAGCTCTGGGGTCAGGGCTGCTTACAGAGACTGTGCCAATCCAAACAAGCCCGGCTGGATGTTCTGGATGCCCCTCCCTCTGCCCTCCTCTGAGCCTGAGCCACAGGGAGCCTCATGACCGGCAGACTTGAGCGGGAGCGAGAGAGGTGCTGTCACTTCCCCAGCGAGGATCACAGAGCTGTCAGGGTGGCCCCGGGCTTCCTCTTTCAAAAAAACTTCAGCACCCTCGGAAATAGCATGATTGAAGTAAAAGGATAAATAATAATCAAAGTGAATGAGTACCTTGCACAACCAAGTTGTGGCCAAAATGCTCTCACTTTTCTACCTCCAGATACCCTCCGCACAATCAGGCCGTTTGTCCCTTGAATTTCATAATCTCAGAGTTTATTTCCATAACTTCTGATCTCTTTGCTACTTTCTAAATTTTTCTTGCCTCTGTGATTAATACTCTGGAGTAAATCTCTGTGGAATTGATGTATGAATAATTCCATGTTTGTTAGTCAGGATAATTGAGGCTAAGCTGCAGTAACAGATATACCCTGAAATCCAAACAACTTAGCCCACCAAATCGTTATTTTTCACTCACATAAAATGTGATACAACTCACAGGGTAGGGGGAGCCTCGTAATGACTCTGAGGTCTGCATCCCCTTTGTGTGTGAGATGAGGATTCCAAAGTTGCTTCATGGAAGGAAGAAAAAGGGACATCCTCAATACTTTCCTGACTTAGGTGTTTTGAAAGTCTCAGGATTTTAGCCACAATTTGTCCACCCTCACTGATTGGAGACTGTCATGTGCTTATAGGAGACTCAAAACTAAAAATAATGCAGGAGTTCCTTCCATGTTTACCTTTGCTGTGCTCCAGACTCCAGGGTAATTATTAGGATGTGAGCAAGAAAGAAAGACCAGAGTTGGACCTCCAGCTCAGAGACCCAAATTTAGGGAGAGAAATAGAGGGGGCTAGGAAGGGTCAGGATTCCGACAGAGTCCTGGGCATTCCTGGTGGCAGTTTCTAGGAAATTCTGGAAAATAGCCTCTCTCTACCTAAGACAGTTCTGTGTGGTGTATGCTTCAAGAGGACACCTCCAGTCACCCTGGAGTGAAATGTCCCCTCCTCAGCAGCTGACAGCCACACACCCACCTTGTGGCCTCAACTAAAGAGTTTCACTAAGTATCTGGAGGCTTTATTGACATCAGAAAACACTGGCACTCGATTAGGAAAGTTTCTCCAAGTTGGCAGCAGCAGGAGGCCACACAACTCTCCCAGGACCTTGAACCTCAGGCTTCCACTGCCAAAATTAACAAATGTTAGAAGCCAACTCCGACTACTCAACAGTGCATAAGGCATGAACTGAAATGACATTAACCTTTTAAGAATCAATTTCAGCATTAATTTTACATCCAATCCTACTTTCATCTCCACAGAGTCTATTTCTGCAGCTTTCCCTATATTTTCTCTAGAAGGTTCCTCTCACCTCTATCATGTAACAGCTTTTGACCCTTCCATCCCTAGCCCACCTGTCTTCTGGGGGCTTTCCCCCAACTGTGCCTGTGCACATCTGACTGTGTACTCACCCATGCCATACACTTGTACTGAGTGCCTGCTTCAGGGCAGAAAACCTGCTGCGATGGAGCCGTACTGGTGAGCTGGATGGCTTAGGTCCATGGGATAACTTCCGGTCTAGCAAACTGATGTACTTGCTTCCCTTCTCTCTGCTTCTACAACATAGTCAAGTGCTCCGATGCTGGTCATAACAATATGCTGCTGACATGAATGCTTGACAGTCTTGGCACAGGTAAGCTCTTCGATGACAGGGGTTACTTGCGTGTCATATGTTCATGATATCTTCATTTCCAGGCAAAGAAATGGGCTCTGATGAATATCTCCTGGCATGTGTATGTGACTAATATCCTGTGTCATACTGCTCATGGCAGTCAGGGAGGAAGCGCAAGGGAAGAGGAGATGTGTTTAGACTTGGTCTGTGTAGAACACAGACCAGGATATTTGTTAGAATAATGAATAATAATAATGAATAAACCAGAGGCACTAGCTAGGGCCTGTTTTTGCCAGGCTCATTAGGGAAATAGGATGGCAAGCCTCTTCTGATTGAATTACTCAGCTTATACTATGTGTTCAAGCTTACCAATGGAAATGGCATTATGAAACTGGTAACATTCAAAAAACATTCCCGAAAGTTGACTTTGGATTTTTCTTTTTGGGGGCATAGTGAAGACCTGTGGTTACAGCTGCATCTGATTTATTGGGAAACATCTGGGCTATGCAAACCCAGTAGACACAGTGCCTAAGAAGATGGGTCCTTTTCCTTTGAAGCAGTGTGTTTTATAGAACTCCTTTTTTACAGAATTAGTCATGTATGACCCTGTCACTTTAAATAAGAGTTTGGCACAAATATAAGAACCATTTGACTATGGAATTAGTTATGCAGAGCCCCAAGTCAATTTACATAAATGTTTTTGCACAAATGTAAAAAGAATTTGGCTCTAGAATTATAATTATTTTAAAGCAGAGGAGAACTTTGGGTTAAACAAACCCCAAACCCTCATGTCACATTTGAGGAAACAGAAACAGAGCTGTATGTAACCTAAATGACTCATCAAAGATCACAGTATCAGTTGGTATTAGAAGCTGAACTAAAATTTGCAACTCATACATCAACTTATGTACTTTACACCAACCGTATCACAGGGAATGTGCAAAACCAGGTGACAGACCAGCACCTGCTGGCAAGTGTGCTGAGGCAGCTCTCGTCCACTTGGAATTATGCAAGACTGAACAGAAGGAGGCCATGCTGTTTCTCTGGTGGTATATACACAGAGAATCCACAGCAAGAAGGGCATCGAACTAAACCTGATAGGATGAATCTCCAACTTCCTGGGCAAATGCAAGGTGAGAGAGTCAGTCAGAAGAGAAGTCCAAATTTTTATGGAGTGAAGGCAACCACACCCCTTCACTTCAATTACTGCAGAAATTCATGAGCCGGCTGGTTATTTTGGACAATCTCCACTACTGTTATGCGGGTCCCTGGAGGACACAGACTTCTCTGTTTTATTTACTGTTGCTTGCATTTTGTGTAACTCTGACAAGTCATTCAAAACTATCTTTTATCACTGCCAATTAATGTATTCATTTATTATGTGATTAATAAAATAAAAATGTATCTAAAAAGAAAAGGGATCAAGAGATGGAGGGTGGGGAAGAAAAAGGAATGAAGATGTGTTCAGTACATGGACCAACTCCCCACGAGGGATGCAAACGTGACACACTGCAAACACCAACTAATAAAGAAAATGACCTGAAGATCTTCAAAATGTAGGCCAAGGAAGGAGGGAGGGAAGAAGGGAGAAAGGGAAGGAAGAGGGAAAGGAGTGATGAAGAGAAGGAAGTAGATAGAGGAACCAGAAAGAGGGAAGGGGAGGGAAGGAAATACTGTCCCCAATCCCCATGTCAAATTTTTGAGATTGAGTTAAAAGTGAGAGAGATAAGATGGGTTTTAGAAGCTGATGGCCATACTTAGCAAGCAACAGAGCTCGCTGTGTCTCAGTTCCATGTGTCCTCTCCTCATCCAGCACAGTCCTCGCTGGACCCTGAGCGCTGACAGGTAGGTGATGGATTCAGAGCACCGTGTAGTACGGTTGCCCTCAAGGAGCTTACAGTCTGGCATGGAGCTCGCCAGTGAGATCCTTTACACAGATGGCAGCCTGGCAAGCGTCCAATCAATAGACCCTAAACACTGGAAGTCTTTTCGTATCTTTAGATGTTATTTTATAAAGCAGCATTTAGATGAGACTTTCAGATATAAGCAGCAACATTTAAAACTTAGTATTTTGATAGTAAATAACAATTTTGCAGCTATTATGTAATTTCAAGTACAAATACCTACTATAACTCCTGCTCAACTACCTTAGCCCAGGGGATTTTCCTGAAGGGTAAATTACATACTTGGCATAAATCCAACCATTGAAAATATTCACTTGAAAGTGCATAATTATATCATTGCTGTAGCACATTTCATAAATGCATCTAAGTCTTCAAATCAGAAGGTTCTTCAATGTTCACCGGCATCTGAAAATTATGTAAGCCCAAGACTTTGTTCAGTCTTGAGCATTCACCCATCCATTCATTCAACCATATATTCCATTATTATTCATTGAAATTCTGTTGTGTGTTGTTCTTGGAGCTGGAGATACAGTTTGGATAGGAATGTGGCCTGTGCCTCGCAGAGATCATGATCTGTGTTATTGTGTTTACAAATCAGGTTCTCCAGACATGGGAACAAAGTCAAGAGTACAAGAGGTTTATTGGGTAGTAAACCCAGTGAGTGTGGAAAAGTAGGAAAGTGAGACTGGACAGGGAAATTCCTCAGACCCCAAAGCAGATACTGCATCCGTAAGAGGATGCAGAAGAGAGCAACTGACCACAGTGCAGATCTGATGCAGCTTGGCCAACCTGGAGATTTCCTTCTGAAGGCCCTGCTTCCACTGTTATGCTCCTTCATTGGCTGGAGCTGCCCAGAAAGATCATGGCCTCAGGTTTCAAGCTAAAGCAGATCTTGAAGGCATTAACAGCTGGAGGCTGTCAGTTAACTGCACTCCTTGCAGCTAAATAGCAAGTTCTTTCTTGAAGGGAGATCAAAGTGACACAACCCCGTGGCTGCCACATGGTGTGATCAGGAAGAAGGCAAATAAACAGGCAATTTAAATCCAGTGAGGGTAATGACAGGGTGCCGGGGTGGGGGGAGCATAAAAATGGAGAACCAAACTCAGACTTGGGGACTGGGAAACTTCTAGGAATATGTGGTGTTTGAAAGGATGCCTGGATCATAAGTAGAAGCCAAACGAATGAGGTAGGGTAGGTAGAGAGTACAAGGAGGAGCATGAGATGCATAGCCTTGTGGGAGAGAAACCTTGGCCCATTTGGGGAACTGTCAACACCCACCATCTGAATTTAGTATTCCATTGTGGGGAGGTGGGAGCAAGAGATAAAGCCTGAGAATAAAAGAGAGGGTGAGTAGTAAAGGGCCTTGTGTACCACACTGAAGAATGCAGGCAGCATAATCACAAGCAAATTGTGATTTGAGCACACAAATACCAATAATTTTTCCCTGTTAGACTTTCTTGAAAATCTTGAAGACCCTGTGTTTCAAGGCCCTGAATTGGTTTGGACACTGATGGGCATTATAAAAAGCAGTTATGTTACTAAAGAGAAGAGCGTAGTTCACTGTCATTCACTATGTCCCTCCCAATGTGCTTATCCCAGGCCTCTCGGTTCCTTGGTTATTGAGAAAGAAATCACAGAACTTGGGCTGGAGGGTGAGAACTACAGAGACACGGGCCTCTCAGAGACATCAGACAGAAGGCTGGAGCAAGAATGTGAAGGACGATCTTGAGTTCCAGCAGCAGAAAAGGAGTGGAACCAAAGATATAGTCTTCCTGTTTCTAATTTAGAGAGAAAAAATTAAACTATGAGCCCTGAGCTTTCATGTCCCATCTTATTCTGAGGAAATAATTGCAAATGGAAAGATTCCCAATCATTGCTGATGATGGCCAATAGCTAAAGAGTGTTCTCCAGTAGCATGCTAAGCACCTCACAATTGAATGTTTTTTTTTTTTTTTTTGCAGTGTTGATGATCAAACCCAGGGCCTCAAGCATGCTAGGCAAGAACTCTACCACTAAGTTCATTCCCAGCCCTCATACTTAGTCATGTGATACTCAGAATAGCCATAGTCTAAGAGGAGGAACTCTTAATTATGCCTATTTTTCTCAGCTATCTGAGGCTAAATAGCATATCTGGGATCCCACAGTTAAAGTGAGCAAACTTAACGAAGTTTAAAACATATAAATGATCTATAGGAAAATTTAAATAAAATTTGGTTATGTGTGTATAAGGAATAGTAAGAAGTTATCACAAATGTTTTCAAATCATCATTCATGACATTGATATTTATATTATTATTCATAGTGAAAATGTGAAATGCAGTGTGCTACACACAATATGATACTCTTAAGAAACAGCCTCATTGGAAGATGGCAGAGTCGTGGACAGCAGAGAAACAGCCTTCCCAAGATTTAGAGTTCAGACACTGGAATACAGCAATGCAAGGAAGAGAAGAAGGAGAGGAGCAAATCCCTGGAACCCAGAAAGGATGTGAAGTGAGAATTGAATCTCACAGGAAAAGCAAAGAGAGAGGCCTCAATGCAGAAGAGGATGAGGTATCAGGTGGCACTTTCCTTGATCTCTGACTCATTGTGTGGAAGGGGTGTCTCAAACCTGTAGGCACGTGGTGACTACATACAACTTCAGAGGCCTACATGGAGAAATGAATCAGTGGAACACAGCAGTAGACACAGTGGACTGCAGTGGTTGGTGAATTATTAGGGTTCAGATGCCCTCTGGGAGACGGTGATTGACCAGTAGCCATCTTGGAGAGGGGCCAACTGAGCTGGGAACTCAGAGCACAGGCTGGCTCCATTTAGTAGCTCCCAGTGTCAGGAAAGGCTGCTGAGTTCAAGTCAGCAGGAGTTTAAGGAGCCAAGTTCAAGCCAGCAGGAGGCACATGGAGTGTTGCAGACTGAACAAATCTGGTTCCAGCCTCCCAGCCAGAAACCACCCTGAACTTCAGTGGAACTAAAGGTATAGGCTTGCTGGGAGTATCCACTGCCCCACTGTAAAGTTACAGCTGACTTTCTGTGATTCATCAACATGGATCTGAGTTCTGTGTGTCCACTCTGTCTACCACTGACAGCCGAGACAAGCCCTGAAGGAGACATTTGTTTCTTTTTTCTTTTTTTGGTTTCTTGTTTTTTGCTTTTGTTTTTGTTCTGTTTTCTTTTCTCTTCTGTTTTCTTGATTGTTGGTTCTTGTTTTTATATGAATGTGAACATTGTTTCTAGTCTTTTGTTGCTGTTCTGTTCTTGTTTGTATTTTTTCCTTCTCTGTTTCCCTCCTGTCTTCTTCAACATTTCTTCAAAGTTCACATAATCTAAAATCTTCCCCCATCCTTCAGTCTTGCTTCTAATCTCTTCCTCTTCTCCTATTTCTCTATTTTTCCCCTAACTCCTTGAAAATTTTCTCCCCAGAGGATAAAATCACCATATTGAAGGCATATTTATTGTAAATAATTTTCTGAATTGTTTTAGATTTTGTTATATAATCACAATTCTAGTTCATATGAGTAAAGGTGGCAAATTAATAATTACCACAGCTTGTCATTTTCTAGATTGTGTTTGATGCTACTGTTACTGCTGATTGTACCACTTTAGCCAAGGTGTCATAATTGTTCCAATCAGTTTGACTTCCTGACATGCCAAGACTGAGATTGCCTAAGTGCCATAGATAACACCATAAGCCAGTGCCAAACACCCAGAAGCTGGGCCAAATAAGCAGTAACTTCTCATCTCCAATAAATTGAAGAGGTAGGATCTTGCAATGAACTCAAAACCCAAAAGCCAGCTACACCTGGAAGATATCTGTGAGAATCAGTCATTTCCTAAAGGTTCTAAATACTAGCACGAAAGCTACTCACTACAGGCAATTTACAAGCACCAACCCATAAACTAACCAAAAATAGAAAATGAGAGGACACTTAAGCAAGATTCAGCCCCACACTTCCAGCTCATCAAAGGTAAACCCAGGGGGCAATGAAATGCAACAATTTGAAAGCCACTCGCCTGGACTCTGAAGTGCTAACAGTGAAAGTAACAAAGTAGATGAATGAGGCTCTAGAAAATATCAAATCAGAAATAATTTCTCAGATAACTACATAATTGGTGACCATAATGAAACATACAGTTTGTGTCTTTAGAGCAGACACAGATAAAAATATAGAGGAGCTTAGGAAAATGATGGAAACCGTGAATGCCTGACATAAGAAAGAAATGGACTGAAACAGATTCAAATGGATATCCAGGAGACTAAAATTTCCATTGAAAGTATATATAGCAGAATGAGCCAAATATGAGGACAGAATATTAAATATATAGAAGACAAGATTGTGGTTAGCAATCATGAAAAGAAAGCTTTCTTAAAAATAGCAAGGGGCCATGAAAACCAATCCGACAACTGCTCAATTATGCAAAGAAGAACAATACAAGATCAATCAGAGTCAAAGAAAAGCCAGGAGATACCACAAATGAAATGCAAAACCTGTGGTGGCAGAAAATGTCCCAAGAATGGAAAAAGAATTTGACATACAGATATATGAGGCATATAAACTCCAATTAGCCATGATAAAAAAAACTATACCAAGACATAGTAGTCAAGATTTCAGAAATTCAACACAAGAACAGAATATTAAATGGTGTTAGAGAAAAGAAACAAATCATCTATAAAGGAAAGCTCATCTTAATCACAGCAGACCTCTTTTTTTTTAAAGAAAAGAAAAACAATAAAAACGATAGTACAAAATTTCAAAATAAGATTGTGTATTGTTATCTTCAAAGTAGTTGCTCATATTACAAAATATAGGCATGACAAATTGATAAAACAATATAGGCACACACTAGTAAGACATACTTTATCACAGTAGGCACACAATAGTAAGATAGTATAACTATCTTACTATTATATATATATATTTTTTTCCTTTTCCTACCTTCTTTTCTCCTTTCCCCTATCCCAGTTTTTCTTTCCTTTTAAAAAGTTTCTTCCCACTTCACAATATCTATTATACATTTTGGATCTTATTTACTTTTCCAGCGTCTTACAGTAGGGAGACAATATGATGCTGACACATGTAAGTCTAATTTATTTCACTTATGAGTATGGGCTCAAATTGCACCCATTTCCCTATCAATGTCTCAAATTTATCCTTCTTTATAGCTGAGTAGTACTCCATTGTATAAAACTACCTCATCTTTTTTAGCCATTCTGCAGTTGATGGGCATTTGGGTTGTTTCCAAGATTTATCTATTACAAATTGTGATTCTATAAACATGGATGCACATACATCACTGTGGTATGATGTTTTTAGTTCTTCTGAGAAAATATCCAGAAGGGGAATAGCTGGGTCTAGTGGGACCTCTAATGCTAGTTTTTTGAGGAAGTGCCACACTGATTTCCATAGTGGTCCAGTCTACACTCCCACCAGCAGTGGAGAAGGGTTCTTTTTTCCTCATAGCCCCACCAACATTTGTTATTGGTCGATTTCTTGATGACAGCCATTTTCACTGGGATTAGATGAAATCTCAGCATTGTTTAATTCTCTTGAATGACCAGTGATGCTGAATAATTTTTTCATATATTTATTTGCCATTTGTATTTCTTCATCTGAGAAATGTGTATTCATCTCAGCTTCCATTTTTTGGATTGGGTCTTTGAATTTGGGAAGGTCTGATTTTTTTTCAATTCTTTGTATGTTCCAGATATAAGTCCTTTGTACGAGGGACAGTTGGCTAAAATTTTTTCCCACTCTGTGGGTTTTCTTTTCACTCTGTTGGTAATTTCTTTTGATATGCAAAATTTTTTAATAAGATAAGATCCTAGTTGTTGATTCTTTGAAATGTTTCCCATGCTGTTCAGATCTTGTTCATGAAGTCTCTGCCTACCACTATGTCTTCAAGATTTTTACCTACTTTCTCCTCCAGGAGATTTAGTGTTTCTGTTTTAATAGTTAGATCTTTAATCCATTCTAACTCTAATTTAGTGCATGGTGATAGATATGGCTCTAGTTTTAGTCTTCAGCATGTAGAGAGCCAGGTTTCCCAGCACCATTTATTAAAGAGTCTTCTTTCCAGTGAACATCTTTGGCCAACTTGTCAAAGATACAGTGGTTGAATGTGTTTGTAGTTATGTCTGCATCTTCTAATCTATTGCACTGGTCCTCAGGTCTGTGTCTTTGCCAGTATCATGCTGACTTTGTCACAGTAGCTTTGTAGTATAATTTCAAGTCAGGGATTGTAAAGCCCTCTGCCTTGCCTTTGTGGCACAGGATTGCCTTTGCTACTATAGGTCTCTTCTGCTTCCAGATGAATTTTGGGAATGTTTTCTCTAGTTCTTTGGGGTATGTTAATGATATTTTGATTAGGATTGTATTAAATGTGTATAACAATTTTGGGAGTATAGCCATTTTCACTATGTTGGTTCTTTCTATCCAAGAGCAAGTGATACCTTTCCATTTTCTGACATCTTCTTTGATCACCTTTTTCAAAGTACTGTAATTTCAATACATAGATATTTTACTTCCTTTGTTTGATTGATTCCTAATTATTTAATTGTTTTGGATGCTATTGTGAAGGATGTAGTTTTGCTAATTTCTCTCTCAGTGAGTTTATTGTTTGTGTACAGGAATGCTACTGATTTTTGAGTGTTGACTCTGTGTGCAGCTATGCTACTGAATTTGGTTATTAACTCTAGGAGTCCTTTGGTGAGGTTTTTGGGATCTTATATGTAGAGTATCATATCACCTGCAAATAATGATAGTTTAACTTCTTCCTTTCCTATCACTATTCTTTTATTTCTCTTTCTTTTCTAATTGTTCTGGCTAAAGTTTCCAGAACTATACTGAGTAAGAGTGGTGGTAGTGAACATCCTTGTCTTGTTTCTGATTTTAGAGTGAAAGTCTTCAGATTTTTTCCCATATAGTATGATGTTAGCTGTTGGTTTTTTATACATAGCTTTTATTAGATTGAGGTGAAGACCAGCTATTCTGATTTATTAGATTGAGGTGAAGACCAAATATTCTGATTTTCTGTATGGTTTTTATTGTGAATCAGTGCTGGATTTTATCAAAAGCTTTTTCTATATCTATTGAGATGATCATGTGATTTTTGTCTTGGCTATGCTGATATGCTGTACTACATTTATTGATTTGCATATGTTGAACCATCCCTTCATTCCTGGGATGAATCCCACTTGGTCATGGTGAATAATCTTTTTGATGCTTTGCTGCATTCTGTTTGCTAGTATCTTACTGAGGATTTTTGCATCTATGTTCATTAGGGAAATTGGCCTGTAGTTCTCTTTTTTAGTTGGGTCTTTCATCAGTTTTGGTATCAGGGTAATACTTGCCTCCAGAGATGAGTTAGGGAGTATTTCTTGCCTTTCAGTTTCATTAAAGAGTTTGAAGACTATTGGCATTAACTCTTCTCCTGTAGAATTCACGAATGAATCCATCAGGACCTAGGCTTTTCTTTGTTGGTAAATTTTTAATTACATTTTCAATCTCACTGAGTGAGTTATTCAGAATTTTTATATCTTCTTGGTTCAGCTTTGGCAATTCATATGTGTCTAAGAATCTTTCTATTTCTTTTGAATTTTCCATCCTATGACAGTAATGATTTTTGAAGTAGGTATCGATAATCTTCTGAATTTTCATAGGATCTGTAGTATTTTCAACTTTTTCATTCCTCAATGTATGAATTTGAGTCTTTTCTTTTTTTATGTGGTTGGTTAAGGGTTTATCAATTTTATTTATTCTTTCAAAGATCCAACTCTTTGTTTCATTAGTTCTTTGTAATGTTTTCTTGGCCTCTGTTGTGTTAATTTCTGCTCTGATCTTTATAATTTTCTCCCTTGGGTTTGTCTTGCCCTTCTTTTTCTAAAGGCCAGAGGTGTAACATTAGGTTGTTTATTTGTGCTTATTCTGTTTTCCTGCTGTGAGAATTTACCACCATGAATTTCCCTCTTCAAACAGCTTTTATTGTGTCCCATAAGTTCTGGTATGTTGCATCTGCATTCTCCTTTGGTTGTAGATATTGTTTAATTTCTTGCTTTATTTCATCGGTGACCCATTGTTTATTTAGGAGGGTGTTATTTAATTTACATGGGTTTGTGGAGCTACTGCAGTTTCTTTTGCCATTAATTTCCAATTTCATTGTGCTATGGTCCAATAATACGCATGGAGTAATTTCAATTCCTTTGCATTTCTGTGGGCTAATATTGGTGTATTTTAGAGAACTCCCATGTGCATCTCAAAAGAATGTGATGTTTGGTAAAATGCTCTGAAAACATCTACTAAGTCCATTTGTTCACAAGCTTGACTCAGTTCTGATATTTCTTGTTGATTTTTGGTCTAATTGATCTGTCTCTTTGTGACAATGGGGTATTAAGGTCTCCTGTTACAATTGTGTTATTGCTTATTTGATTTTTCATGTCTATTAATAATTGTCTTATATAGTTGGGTGCTCCCATATTGGAGGCATATATATTTATGTTTGTTATCTCTTCCTCTTGAAGTGTTCCCCTAACAAGTATATGAACAACCTTTTTTACTTCTTTTGATCATTCTTGGTTTGAAGTTTACATTGTCTTGAGCAGACTTCTCAACACAAACCCTCAAGTCAAGGGGAGGTTGGTGAGAAGTATTTCAAGTTCTAAAAAAAAACAACCTCCAACCCAGATTGATGTACTCTACAAAACCATCTTTCAAAACTGATGAAGAAATAAGACACTTCCAAGACAAAGAACACCTGAAGAAATTCATGACCACCAAACCAGCACTCCAAAATGTTCTGAAAGACCTTCTAGAAAGAGATAATGAGGACTACAACTCTATGGACCCCAACAGAATGAATTCCCCAGGCAAGACAAGTAGTTAAACAAAAGGAGAAAAAATGGGAGCCAACAATGGGAAAACAACATGACAAGGATAACAATACATATCAGTTATAACCATCAATGTAAATGGTCTCAATTCACCAATCAAAAGAAAGACTGGCAGAATAGATCAAGAAGCAAGATTCAACCATACGATGCACAAAAGAATCACATTTAATTCTAAAAAAATTCACAGGCTAAGGTCAAAGGATGGGAAACAACACTTTTGCAACAGAAATCTGGAAAAAAAGAGAGGGCAGCTATTGTATTTGCAGACAAAGTGGATTTTTAGCCAAGATTGATTAAGAGAGATAACTAAGGTCACTACATCCTTGTAAAAGGAACAATCCAAGAGGGAGAGATAATAATCATAAATATATATGCACCAAATACCAGCACACCCAACTATATAAAACATAGGTTAATGGACATAAAAAATCAAATAAGCACTAATACAATTTAATGGTGGACTTCAGTACCACATTGTTACAAATAGATAAACTAGACAAAAATCAACAAAGAAATACTAGAATTAAAACAAACCTTTGAACAAATGGATTTAGTAGATGTCTCCAGTGTTCCACCCCACAACATCAGAATACACATTGTTCTCAGGTGCACATAAGACATTCCCCAAAATAGACTACATGCTAGCTCATATAACATACTTAAAAATGCTAAGGAATTGAAATTATCCCATGCATATAATCAGATCATAGTGCAATATTGGAAATGAACAGCAAAACAACCCACAAAAACATCATAAACATATGGAAGTTAAATAACACCATCATGAACAACCAATAGGTCATGCATGAAATTAAAGAAGAAATTAGACAGTTTCTACAATTAAATGATAATGACAATAGAACATACCAGGTCTTTAGGAACACAGTGAAAGCATTCCTATGAGGGAAATTTATAGAGGTGAATTTCTATATCAGAAAAACAGAGCAAATCTTCTAGAAGAAGAGCAATTCAAGCTGAAAACTTGTAAGAAGGAGGTCATTATAAAGATCAGAACAGAAATTAATTCCGTGGAGACTAAGAAAATAATACAAAAATTCAATAAATTGAAGAGTTGGTTCTTTGAAATATTAAATAAAATTGAGAAACTCTTAGTCAATCTAATCAAGAAAAGAAAGAGACTCAAATCCATGCAATTAAGAATGAAAAGGGTCAAATCACAACAGATCCTGTAGAAATCCAGAAGATCATCAATACTAACTTTGAGAAACAGTATTCTAATAAGATGGCAAATGCAGACAGAATTGGACAGATTCCTTGATATGTATGAATTACCAAAGCTGAATCAAGAAGATACAAAAGTTCTTTATAAAACAATGTCAATTAATGAAATTGAAGATACAATTAAAAACTTTCCAACAAAGAAAATTTCAGGCGCTGGCAGATTCACTGCTGAATTTTACAAGAAATTTAGAGAAGACTTAATGTTGCTCATTCTCAAACTCTTTAATGAAATTGAAAGGGAAGCAATACTTCTAAATTCATTCTTGGAAGCAAGCATTACCCTGTTACTAAAACCAGAGAAGGATACAACCAAAAAGAGAACTACAAGCCAATCTCTTTAATGAGCATAGATGCAAAAATTCTCAATAAGATACCAGCAACTAGAATGCAGCAAATCATCAAGAAGATTATACAACATGACCAAGTAGGATTCAGACCAGGAGTGCAGGGATGATTCAGTAAATGCAAGTAAATAAACACAGTATGACATTTAAACAGAGCCAAGGACAAACACATATGATCATCTCAATAGATGCAGCAAAAGCATTTTAAAAAGTCCAGCATCCATTCATGATAAAAACCCTACAGAAAGTTGGAATAGATGATTTTTTTTGGTCTTTTTTGAGACAGAGTCTTGCTGTGCGGCTCAGGCTGGGCTTTGGCTCACTTTGTAGCCCAGGCTGGTCTCAAACTTGCAAAAACCCTCCTGCCTCAGCCTCTGAAGTGCTGGGATTACAGGAGTGTGCCACCACACCCAGCTGGGATAGATGATAATTACACCAACCGCAACCTCAATATTTTTAATCTCAATCTTAGATAAAAGCCATCTGTGACAGATCAACAGCTGATATCATACTAAATGGACAAAAACTGAAAGTTTTTACTATAAAATCAGGAACAGGACAAGGATGTCCACTATCACCACTCTTATTCAATGCAGTTCTGGAAACATTAACCAGAGGAATTAAACAAGAGAAAGAAATAAAGGAATAAAGATAGGAAAAAAACAAGTTAAATTATCATTATTTTTGGATGACGAGATACACAACATAGAAAAACTCAAAAACTCCACCAAGTTACTTCCAATGTAATAACCAAATCCCATAGTGTAGCTGGATATGAAGTCAACACTAAAAAAAAATACCCCTCCTGTACACATATAACAAACTCAGTGAGAGAGAAATCAGTAAAACAACAGCTTTCACAATAGCATCCAAAAAATAAAATACCTAGGAATCAATCTAAGAAAGAAAGCAAAAACCTTTACATTGAAAACTACAGTACTCTGAAAAAGATCAAAGAGGGTATCAGAAAATGGAAAGATATCCTTTTCTCTTTGATAGGAAGAACTAACATTGTGAAAATGGCCATACTTCCAAAAATTTTATATAGATTTAATGCAATTCTGATGAAAATATCAGTACCATATTTCACAGAATTAGAGAAAACTATCCTAAAATTAATTTGGAACCAGAAGAAAGCTAGAATAGCAAAAGCAATTCTGGGCAGAAAGACAAGGTATGGGGCATCACAATCCCAGACCTGAAATTTTACTACAAAGCTACTGCAATAAAAAGAAAAGAAAAAGAAAAAGCATGGTACTGGCAAAAGAAAAAACAGACTCAAGGATCAATGAACAGATTAAAAGATGCAGAAACAACTACAAACACACTCAGCTACACAAAGGAACCAAACACCTTCACTGCAAGAAAGCCTCTTTAATAAATGGTGCTGGGAAAACGGGCTTTCCATGTGCTGAAGATATTGCCATCACTAAACTAAGATCAAAATGGATCAAAGATCTAAATATTAAAATAGAAACACTCAATCTGCTGGATGATAGAATAGGTAGAACTCTTGAAGACACTGGTGTTAGCAAAGACTTTTATGAACAAAACCTCAATCATACAGGAAATATCACAAAGAATCAATAACTGTGGTCTCATCCTATTAAAAATCTTTTGTACATCAAAAGAAACCAACAGAGTGGAGAGATAACCTACAATGTGGCAAAATTTTTTCACTGGCCATTCTTCAGGTAAAGGACTACTGTCTAGAATACATAAAGAACTCAAAAAAAATCAGACCCCCCAAATTTAAAGACTCAGTCCAAAAATGGGTACTGGAAATGAACAGATACTTCTCAGATGCAGAAGTAGAAATGCCAAATAAATATATTAAAAAATGTTCAACATCACTGGTCATTTGAGAGATGCAGAAAGAATGTTTATTATCAATAAATCAACTAATAACAAATCCTGATGGGGCTGTGGGGAAAAGGGAACCCTTCTCCACTGTTGGTGGGAGTGTAGACTGGTGCAACCACTGTGGGGTATATATCGGTGTATAGCGGTGTGGCGATTCCTCAGAAAAGTAAAACTAGAGATTCCATTTAACCCTGCTATTCCCCTTCTTGGTATCTTCCTGAAAAAATTAAAAGTGTCATACGACAGTGATATATACATGTTTATGGTGCACAGTTTGTAATAGCTAAATCTTGGAAACAAATGCACAACAACTGATGAATGGGTAAAGATGTAGGTTTTTTTTTAAACAAAATTGTGCACTACTCTGCTGTAAAGAAAAATAAACTTGAGACATTTGTAACTAAATGGATGTACCTTTAGACCATACTTTTAATTGAAATAAATTGGACACACATGTTTAAATACTGCATTATTCCTCCGGTGTGGGAAACCAAAAGTCTAAATAAGGACCAAAATGTATAATAGATATTAAGAAATAGGAAGAAAATGTTCAAATTAGAAGTGGAACAAAGGATGGGGATGGAGAAAGGAAGGAAAAGAAAAGAACAGAAGGAAAAATGGAAAAAAAGCTTTTGTAAATAAGAAGGGGAAGAGAAATTGAAGGAAGTGGAGAAGAATGGGAGAAAAAGAAGAATCAAGATATATCATGTATAGGTACAAGGTCTCTACAATGAATGCTATCATCATGTATATATAAATGTACCAATAAAAATTGTTTGCATTGTAAAAAAAAGCATCACTAATGCATAATTTATATATCATAATATTCACTCATTTAACTGATACAAGTCAATGATTAGATGTACTAAATGTAACCATTACCACAATCTTGTTTGAGACTGTTTCTGCCCTCCCTCCATTTCTTATACTGTTTCATTAATCTCCATCCCCACCACAGC
>RJWT010010762.1:0-23876 GCA_004365215.1 Cuniculus paca | reverse complement strand
CCCTCTTTTCTTGGTCTCACCCAAGGTCAGAACACACTAGCTGAGTCCAGATGAAGCAGCAACCTGAATTCTGAGTTCTCTTTCACACAGCTGCATCCAGGCCTGGCCAAGAACTCCCACACAGCTTGCTGGCTACAGTGAGACAGGAAAGGCTTCATTTGTAGCATAAACACTGTCCAGATATTGACTGAGCTCCTGGTGAGATAGATGCTTCAATGACCACTTCATCACCTGGACAAATGCTGAATTCAGACTTACTGCTAGTTGCTCTTTGAGGAGTCTGCAAAATGGAAAAATCAGATGTTAGGGAATCAGAAGAGCTAGCTTCAAGTTTCATCCCTGACCTTTGCTAGCTGGTCCCTGGAGAAAACACTAGATTTTTCAAGCCTCAGTTTTTTCATGTAGGAAAAGGTTAATGATTCCCACTCACGTGAGACACTAGATGCAATAGCATTTCATTAGCTACAAAGTACAGAAAGGGCTTTTTCCTTCTCTAGAGTCATCTTGGGTTCCATTCCTCATGCACAACAATGATAGTCTTATGAAACCAACTGCCACCTATGGGCAGGATTTTGTCCCAGTGCTGGTGCTGCACAAATGTGTGTGATATGGTTGTCCTCATAAAAGTGCATGGCTTTGTTGGTAAAATTAAGCAAGATTTGTGACACCTGAAGTGACAGGTGCAGTGGGTGGATGTTTCAGGACATTTTCTTGCCTTTTAATAGGAAAAGAAATGTGAATGCAACATCCTTCATGAAATAAGGAAATTAAATTATAGCATCTATGGGAGCACAATAAAAAATTACTAATATATTGGGAATATGCTGGATACTATCAGGAACAAGGTAGGATACATGCAGCACAAGACATTAGGCATGGGCTCTGTAACAGTGTATCTTGGGAAAGTCACTTGATGTTTTGCTGTGCCTACTTCACAGAGTAGTTGTAAGGGTTAAATGATTTCATTCATATAAAGTATTCTGGAGCATGACTGACTTTTAGTGGGTGACAAGTACATATGGGCCATTATTTAGTCAATAACTTCTAGGTGACTTGATACAATCAAGCTGATGGTGAATGGTACAGTAAAAAAACTTACGTGTTGGAATTAGCCAGTCTTCTGTGATTTAACTATGCTTCTTCAGGAAAGTTTCACAATTGTTATTTTCCTTACGTATAAAATAGAAATGATAGTAAAATAATAATGATGATAAATGTAATTGGGTGATTATCCTGCATGATTATTTTATTTTGTTTTGTCTTTTTGAGACAGTGTCTCACTATGTAGCCCAGGCTGGCCTTGAACTCCTGGTGATTCTCCTGCCTCTGCCTTCTAAGTGCTGGGATTTCAGGTGTATGCCACCACACTTGGCTTCTGTGTCCTAGTAGAATATTATCCATGGCCCTAAAGAATCATTGTTCAGTATACATTCCTGGGTAGAGGTTCTATCACTCTGTGGAAGGAGCTATTTAAAGTGGGAGAAGACCAGAAAAGTGCTTTCATTTGTTAGCTTTCTGGAGAGGCACATGGCCCAGCCCAAATGGATGGAGGTGAGTGCGTTGGTAGCTGGTGTGGGGTGGGAGGCCCAGTGGAACTTACTCTGCAGTGGGAACTAGTTCTCTAGCCAGCAGCCAGCAGGTCCTGCAGGGATTTGCTGCTGGAAATGGACAAACAGAAGATGGAAGGTCGGGAAAGCAGGGCCTAATAAGAGAAGCTCATAAAGATACAGCGGGCTGGATAATCAGATTGATCCTTTCAGTCACAAGCAAAATTTACCTCATCCCTCATCCCGCTCCATTGTTTTCCTCTGAGTTTTAGCTCCTGACTTAGACATGACCTCCTCGGTTGTGTCCATGTTTAATTTTGGCCTCAGGGCAGCATCCTCTGTCCTGTAATCACTGGAATTTAAACACAGAGGCACCATGAAGGGGTTCTCTGGAGAAGACAGAAAATCCATGCTCATGCTTTTCCAGTCACCTATATAGATCATGTCAGAGGAAGGGTGGGGGAAAGGTTTCTATCTTTCTCCCCACCAATCCCCAGTTCGCCTGGCAACACGACACCACAACTTGTATAGCAATATGCAAGTTGCCCACACTCTATTTAAATTCACTACAGAAGGGAAAGGAAGGAAAATATGGGTGTACTAACTCCAGACAACCTGGAGGTACAACAGAACATTCTGAGCAAGAAGAACATTACAAACGACCCATAACCGAGCTCCTTTCCTGAACACTGGCATCTGCATCTCTGGGTATAGGCTAAGGTTAAGTTTTTGGCAAATGATTATTCTAATGAGTAGTCAGGGTTGGGAATCCCTGCTGGGAAAAATAATGGCTTATGCAAATGGAGAAAGGTGAAACTGTTTCTTCTGGCTTGTAAAGATGCTGGTTGCAAGCAGAATAACTGAAGACCATTAAAATCTGCTCTTGATTAGGGAGAGTAACAAAACACAAAATCTCTGTGGCAGATAAGGACCTCCCCAAATTCTATGGGTTACTCCAGATTGGGGATCTCTGATATAAGAGGTGGGAAAATTGCCAGTATTCCAGCAAACTCATCCAATGAAATCATGTCCCTGTGTCTTCAAGCATCCATGTAGGAGCAGTTGCTAGAGATGGGGGAATCTTTCTGAGAGCTTGAAGGAGTAGGTACAGGCT
Organism: Cuniculus paca; assembly: GCA_004365215.1. NCBI lineage: Eukaryota > Metazoa > Chordata > Mammalia > Rodentia > Cuniculidae > Cuniculus > Cuniculus paca. Next base: position 21,215 of record RJWT010010762.1, on the reverse strand, counting down.
GTAAATAACCAGAAGACCAATATGCTTTCATTTGCCACCCTCTCCACTCCTATCAAATTAATTGGTCTTTTTGCCTATCCTCCCTGATGAAGTGGAACATTTTTGGTAGAAGTTTATTTGTCTTATGAAGGTTGATGTTTAATAATGACTTGATGAAGGGTTTATAAACACAGAGCTGGAAGATTCATTTCCCTGCTTCATCCTAGTACTCTGTGAGCGTGCAGTGTGGGAGCTTGGTAAGAGGACATTATAGATTTAAAATGAAGTATAGCTGCACACATATAACATTACATGCAGACCTTTCATGCAATAGATTTCATCACTGTGGAATTCACTGAATTGAGGAAAAGGTCCGTCCTGAGAATCGGCTGGTTCTTTTGCTAATATACCAGCTGGACTTCAGGGAAAACAGCCTTGGCCGTCCAGGTTTCAGACACACTCAAAACTCTTCTCCGAGTTGATTCCAGACTCTTCATTTTCTGCAGGGCCTTTGGGATCACTCTGTTACAGAAGCTACACAAAACTGAACACTGTCTCTTTAAATAGTAGAGGCTGAGAACCTCTCAGGCCACCATGACATATCCCAGCATTGGACCAGCCCCTGAATAAACTGGAAAGAAGCCTGGTCTAGCTTCAGTTACAGGGAGCACCATCAGGGAGCATCTCCGGCAGCCTGGTTGGAGGCAGCGAGGCTTAGAGTCTTTCAGCTGTAGGTCTCTGGCTGCCCTGTGGGAAGGGCCTTGCTTCGCCACCCTGTGCAAAGATATCCGTGTGGAGGAAGGGATTACGCTGTTTGGCCTGGTGAGTTTTATTGGCAAATTGTGCCTCTTGGTGGCGTGTGATTTACAGAGAGCTACCTAATTCCCCACTCCCTGCAAAACTGCAAAGGGAAAGGATCGCAATGGAGACAGTATGTTTGTGTTGGAACTGACTGAGGAGTCAGAGGGGCTTTTACATCCTTGTTTAAAAACTGAATATAGACTTTGGCTTGGGTGGCAAGAGAGTCATTTAAGAGCATCTAAAAGCCCTAAGACATCCAGACTGGAAGGAAGAGAGAGGTCATAGCTTTATGATGGAAAACAACTGTGTGCACACAGCTGCCAAGTGATCACGGTAAGCAGGTTAGGAAGAACCTTCCTTTAGTGGCCTTGTAGTGGGCCCTGGGTACAGTCAGTGGGCTCTGGGTGTGGCACAGCAGGATGTGCACTGTACTGAGTAGCATTTCCTCCTTCCCACTGGGGACCAGGCAGAAAGCAAGAGGCAGCAAGGGACTAGTGGCTTAGTGCGGCCATAACTTAGGTGTTTGTTGATTAAAATATTAATTCAAAAGAAAGGAAGAATTGAGCTATGTGTGGATTTAATGCACGCAGCTTTTTAGATGTATAAGGATACTTTATTAAAGAGTTTACTTGAAAAACAAAGGGAAGAAAATTCCGAATGAAATATGCTAATATTTGTAAAGAGCTTAGAACAGTACTGAGTAGGTAGTGACATAAATACTGATTGCATAAATAAAAGTCAGAATAACATGAAACAAGGTAATAATTTTAGGGCCAATCTGATCTATAAATGACCCAGAAAGTAGAAAAAATACTTTGATTTCCTTAGTCATTCACTTGTATATGTCTGTCAGATAATTGTGTAACTCTGGGCATTTTAAGTCACTTTAGTGCAGAAGTAGTAAAGTCCGCCTTGAAGGGTTACATGTGAAGGGTAAAATAATAGTCTTCAGAATTTGGGGACTGGGTTCTTATTTTGCTCCAGACACTTCGCTAACCTGTTTGCACATATCGTCTCCTTTAATTATCATCATGTGCCTGTGAAACCATGATAGTGCTGTCTATGGCTCAGAAAAAACTCAGAAACTTCAGAAGCTGCCCAAATTCCCAACGGGAATAAGCAAAGTGATCAGGTTTGCCTGAGCTCAGAACCACTGCACCACACTGCCTCTCTCACTATTCGGGTAAATAATGGGCATCGAATAAATAATTGACAAGTATTCTTTTGAACCTGATAAGAGCTTTTAAAAGACCATTCCTTGAACAACGCTTCAAATTTATTTTTACTTAAAGAGTAAGAGTACACAATTAGTTAAAATGGCAGCCACTTTTAAATAGTAACATAATAGGGAATTATTGGGGTCACTTGGGGTAGTGAGATTTCAGGATACAGAACACTAACTTGCAAGTAGGGAGTGTGTGTGTGTGTTTGTGTGTGTGTGTGTATGTGAAGTGCTGCATTAGGCGTCTAACATCCACTTTTGGCCCCGCCTTTGGTGCTTGAGTTGGCCAGCGTGCAGAGCTCCTTGGGCGCACCTGTACTGAGCCAAGAACTAGATTTTCTAAGACGGTGGGGGAAACACACTTCGCCGGTTGTGAGTCAGCTGATTTCCCTGGCTGCTTTTCCCCCACCTCAAATGGTCACTTCCCTCACTCCCTTATCCCGTGGCCCGGATCCTGGCCAAGGCTGGCAGCCAAACCAGACTGCCGCAGGCAAACTTGTAGTCTGGTTTTGCCTAAGCTAGGAGGAGCCTACATTTCAGGGCGTGCTGTCTTTCTTCCCCAGTTCTCGACTCTTATCCGAGCAGAACCCTGAGGTCGGTCTCTTGGAATCCTAGGAGGCCAGCGCTCTTCCTAGGTGCAGACAGCGTGGTACAGACGTTTCCAGCTAAGACGCCAGGCAGGCCAGCTGTGCCAGGACGCAAGAAGAGAGGGACGTCTGCCTTCGCTTAAGCGCCCCCCGCCTCTTTGAGGGTAGTGGAGAACTTCAGGCAGAGCCCCGCGTACGCGTTTTCGGCTTCGATGCGCCCCTAAGCCTAGCGCTTGGTACCCAGGGAGCAGTGTTTGGCAGGCTTTTGCCAAACGGAATGAGGGGGCCGAAGGGCCAGATAATTGGTCAACAATGAGTTTCCAAAAGTACAGAGGAGCTGTAGTAGGTGGGAGGTGAGAAACTCAACGGCCTCTAGTTTCAAGTCTGGGTCGTTTTGCAGAGATCAACTTTTTCCCCCGAGGCGCATTTAAAGCTAAGTAACTGTCTCCCGGCCTCCCTCCCTACTGCCCTCTCTCCTCCCTGAGTCCCGCCCTCCCGCACACGCTGACCCGGGACACACCCTACTGCAGCGACGCAAACAGGGCGTTGTTCCCGTTAAAGGGGAACGCCAGAAGCCTCCCACTGCCCCCTTGCTTCGCGCGCGCAGCCCCGCAGCACAGCTGTCTTTGGGGACAACAGCAATCTAGGGAACGCACCGAGTTTGTGCCAACCTGATCCGGGACAGCTATTCCTTGGGGCTGTAAGTAATTTTGCGGGGAAAGTTGGAGGGGAAACTTGGGCGCCATCAGTCATGGTGTGCCAGAAAGCTGAGAACAGACGCGGGCTCTGGCCGGGTCCCTGTCTTCTGTCTGGAGCGCGGAGACCCCTGCCAGCCTCGTTTCCGTTTCCTTCCTACCCCGAGAGATATACGTAGTTGGGAGTGTGGTTTTGTCTGTAGACCCCACTAGGTGAGTTGATGTCTGGATGGAAGATATATAAGGGCTGTGTTGTAAACCTTGCTGGAGGGGCGTTGGCTCCAGAATGCACTGGTAAAACAATCCCTAAGGTAGACGTCCCGGCCAGGACCTGGACCTCTGTGGTCCTAGCCATGTGCCCGAACTCTCCCAGGCATTAGGAACCATCTGATTTAATTTTAATTCTCTGGAAGAAAACAGAAAACTGTGCTTATTTCTTCTGTGTATTCCAAGGTTTCTTTAAGTGCGTTGTTCGTGGAGAGAAACGAAGGGCTTCTCGGATTATGTACTTTTTAAAACTAATTGAACCCTTTTCCCGGCCCAAGCTTTTGCGCTTAACTAGTCCTCACGGACGCAGCTGGTCTTCCAAAACTGTCCTTGTCCCCAGGTCATCATAACCTTTCAGTTACCCCAAAGTCTGTAAAACTAGGGCCTAGGTGGGGACGACACGGCATCAAATGGAAGGTGGACTGCCGGCTCTGATGAGCTGGAATTCTCCTCGCTCCCAAATCAGCACTATTCTGTCTCGCGCCAGATACCTTGAGCTCGTGTCCTGCCGCGCCCAGACTGGCTCCGAGGCTGGATCTGGTCTGCGTCTGGGGTCTGTGTGCCTGGGGGCACACTAACCCTGCAGGCGGACGCACGTGGGTCTCACCCTGGAGCGGGACGTCCCCCGTGTCTGTACCCCAAGTCTCTCGTTGGGCTGCCTAGGAAAGTGCTCGGTGGGGGCAAGCGTAGTGTTCGGGCAATCCTTCCAGACCGTTCTTTCCTTTCCACACTCCCCGGGCTCTGCGCCGTCTCTCCCGAGCCCTCAGGCCAAGCTGGGGCCAGGACTGCGCCTCTCGCTGGCAAGGTGGGAACTCCTCCCCTAAACTGGGTGGAAACTTGCGAGAATAAGTAACGGATTGCAGTGCGCACTGGGATTTGGGAAAGCTGACTCCCTGCAGCACTCTCCTTCACAGCAGGCCGCGGGTGACCCCAAGTTTCTGGCAGAAATCGGGGCGCCAACTTCCCTCGGCGCCAGCGGGAATTCGTCATCTGATCCCGGTTCTAGAAGAGGGTGGCCTTTCTTCTGCCCCAAGTCAGGCTGTCCCCGGCAGGCGCCAGGTCGGGTGGGGGTGTGAAGTAGCCTCCCCTCATCATTCTGGAAACTCCTCTCCTCCAGGGTGATTTAGACGTTCACACTGTCTATTTTGTTCAAAAAGCAAAAGATGTTCCGTCGCAGGCTGGCCCTGCGGGTCGCTGGGCGTGGAGCTGCCTGTGAGCTGCCGCCCCCTCCTGGCGGCCGGGCGAGCGGCGTGAGGGCGCGCTCCCAGGCGTGGGCGGGCGGGCAGCGGGCAGCGGGCAGCGGGCAGCGCCTCGGTGCCAGGCAGGGCATTCCGCTGGCGCGGGACCCTCCCTCCTCGCGCCGCCCTTGCTCGCCAGGCCCGCGCAGCTCTCGGTGCAGTGCGTGCCCCTCACGCCCTGCTTGGGCTCTCTCTTCGAGCAGGAAGGAACTCCGCTGAGCACACTTCGCTGCCAGAATGCTCCTCCTGTTGCTGGGAATCATCGTCCTCCACGTCGCTGTGCTAGTGTTGCTGTTCGTCTCCACTATCGTCAGCGTGAGTGCGCAGCGGGGGCAGGAGAGGCTCCCGGGCGGGGTGTGGGTGACCCCTCTTCTGGGTTCCCAGCCGGTGCACGCCCTGGTTAAGGACGGGGTTGTTTGCACACAACGTAGTCTGAGATGCCCCAGAGTGTTTTCAGCAGTGTCTGGCAAGCTGCCTCTTTTCAGTTGTTTTGAGAAAACCAAAGCAGAGTGGAGGGTAGGAAGCGCGCCGGCGCTGGATTAAGTTAGCTAGCTGTTCTGGCCTCTGTTTAAACCGTGTAATTTCAGGGACCGTTTAAGGATCTTGCCTCAGCTTTCATTTTGTTAAGATTATTTAGCATTTTTTTTCTTGACGCCGCCTCATTGAAGAACTGGAGAATTTATGAAAAATTTTTTTCCCAAGCCAAAATTCATATGGTTGGCTTAACTCGTAAAACATTTTAGGACTTGAAATTAGGAAAGTTTGCAAGTCCCAGGTTTGCTTTATAATGTGACCACAGCACCTCGTTAGTCAAATCTCCACTGATATGAACAGGTCAGCAGAATAACTTAGGCTACAAAGCTATCAGATATCAGTTTTAAACATTTTTTTTTAACTATGAAGATGAAACCCAACTCAGGGAGTCAAAGTGCCTGAGGCTTTAACCTCTTAGTGTAAAGCAAGTTGTAGGCATGATTTTCTAGTCTGAAAAATTACTCTTTTGGAAATTCGCGAATTGCTTTATCATTTATGAGCATCTTCACAAAACCTTAGTTATGTTTGATGTTAATCTTGTCAGATTAATAGGAATTATAAGTAAGGAAATGGGCTTAGAGAGATGGCAGTTTGTGGAATGATTCCTAGGAGGGGAGGAGATATAATTAAATGGAGTTGTTCCGGCGTGAGCCGGTAGCTCCTACTGCCTCATCATATAGCCCTGCACATAAGTAGTGTGTGTGTAGTATTTTTCTGCCTCATCACACACCACTGCACATAATAGTGTATGTGTGTGGGGGGTATTTTTCCATTTATAAAGTGCTTTTCACTCACAGAAATGTTAATGTTCACCTCCATATGTACCAGACTGCTGCCTCTCTTATTTCTGGGTCATGACTGAACTTTGCCAGAGTGTGTCCCGGGCAGGGCAGGGCAGGGCAGGGCAGGGGTCAGCTAGGCAGCCAGGTGGGTGAGGCTGCTGCTATTTGCCATCTCTTGGCCTGCTCCCTTCACCTGACTCTACATATCTGATTCTTTCTAGCAATGGATCGTGGGCAATGGACACTCAACTGATCTCTGGCAGAACTGTAGCACTTCTTCCTCTGGAAACATACAGCACTGTTCCTTATCATCAGTAAATGGTGAGATTGGCTCTCTGCTCCACAAGCTTGTCCTTACGTCCTTAAGTGTCTCTTTCTTAGTCTAGGCCTGGAAATACTTGTTCTCAGACGACATCCCCTAGAAGGCTGTTGCTGTGGTGAAGTGGGATGTGACACAGAGCAGAGAAAGGGGGCCTTTGCCTCATTGCAGAAGCCAAGATCCTGGGGATTATTGCAATTCCCTCTGCCTAGGGTTTTCTCCTGGTCACTTTGTGAAATACTTTTAGTGGGTCAAGGAAGGTGGACACAGGTAAGCAATAAAGGTGGCATAAAAACTAAACCATAACCAAATTCCACCGGGACTTGTGATCTAAGGGGAAGTCTTCTGTCTGGTGGGCACCTCTAATCTAGAGTGTCCTGCCTTCCTGCTACACTTGCAAGCGGGCTGTTCCAAGGATGACTGGGCCTGCTTTGGTTCCTCTAGTAACAAGACTGAGGTCTTATGCCTCAATTATGCCACTTAGCAATGAAACCTTCCGGAGTAGTTCCCTGTTGCAAGATGAAGGGATATGAAGCTATTTACCAATTCTTAAGCTGAGCCTCGTGATCTTTTATCCAGAAGATTGCATTTCTCCTCTGTCATCAGCATTTTTTTTCTGTGCGATATTGAAAAACAAGCTCACTTAGGGTCAACTTAAGGGGGCAGTGGTCAGAGGAGCACTCAGTAGATCCCCCGTATATACAGAGGGGGAAGTGCAGTAGCTGTGACACTACAGAGCTTCCCTAAACTACTCATAGATCTGATATTTATGTTGGCAATGCCACACCTAATGAGAAGAGACCAGTTTAGATCCAGCTCAGTAAAGCTGGCTGTGAAGTGGCCCTTGGTTCTGGCTTTGCGTAATTCACTGCTTTTGCTGGGGATTCTCTGTTCTGTGGGCTCCACACCAGAAACACTGGAGCATGTTGCTGAAGCATTGTGAGCTAAATACCTAGAACATTTGGTATAAATAGGAACTGTTAACATACTCCTGTGGTAACTTATTTGGGACCGATAAGCACAGATAGAAAACTCAGGTTTATGTTTCTACCTTCTTGGGGAAGGAGACAGGTGGAAAACCCTAGTCCTACTGAAGTGAGCAGTGCTTGATCTTCTCTTGAATGTTGCAGAAATTTGAATTAAAACCAACCTAGAGATTGCATGCTGAGTTTACAATGCAAGTTGGCAACTAAGTAAATGAAACATTCAGGACTACCTGCGAATGTGATGATATGGCTGCTTGTACCCAAAGCCACACCATCCGTTTTCTCCCCCTTCAGGGTCAGAAGTTCCCTTAAGAGGAGGCGTCGCCTTACTCGCTTCTGCCACCTGGCGGTCACAAGTGGTGACTCAGCCTGGGGAGAGTAGGATTTCTCCGAGGCTCTGGTCTCTATGTCCACAGGCGCCGTCCCCAAGTGGCATCTGGCCACGCGGGGTTGGCACGGAATCCTGGACTCTTGGGCCCGGAAGCGGGCAGTTTTGGCAGGCGTGTTAAAGCCAGGCTGAGTTTCAGTAGAAACGAGGCGGCAAAGGAAATGCTAAATAGTGCGCAGACTGTGCCCAGGCAGAAGAGCGATACGGCCCCGTAGCAGTTGCTGACCTGCCTTCTGCGCTTTGCGAACGTGTGAACAGCTGTTACTTTGGCGCTGGAAGCAGATCTCAGAGAGGCACCAGTGTTATTTTAAGTAGGAAATTTCTTCTTTCTCAACTTGATCCTTCTATTGCCAAGTTCTTCTTGAGTCCTTTACAGTGACTTTTTGTTTGTTTGTTTGTTTTTTTTGCGGCACCAGGGATTGAACTCACGACCTTGCGCTTGCCGGGCAGGCGCTTAGACCGCTGAGCTAGACCCCCAGCCCGCATTTACAGTGACTTCTCTGGGTTCCAAATGTGTCCGATTGCTTTCAGTGGGGACCGGGAGTGTCTGATCGCCTTCATATCTGCCTTCTCGGCTCTCCCGGTAAGGGTATTTTGAAGCAATCTGGACATGCCCCTAAACAACCTGGGCATGTTTCCACCGAGGCTCATTGTAAATTAGAAGTTTCCATTGCTCGCCCCCTCCTCCCCATAGTAATTATATTTGTTGACATCTTCCTGCTGTGTCAGCCTGTGTCACAAGCTCTGCTTAGAGAATCCTTGTGGAAGGGGAGCTCTCTTTGGCCTTTTCCATTGGGGTTAACGATTTCAAGCCATAAAGTAAAAATATGTAGAATTTTTAGAGCATTAGACTGCTTTTTACAAATGAACTATATTTGTTCCAAATCATTTACCTTGCTGCTAGAATGCTTGAAACGTACTTTTTAAAAGTAATCCAAAGTGATTTTTAAATTGGTATTCATTTGCAAACCATCTATATTGCAAGAGTATTATGTGAAAATACCTTGGTTGGCATGACTTAGTTTTGTCTTTTGTTTTGTGAAAGATCTTGCTTTATTGCCCAGGCTAGCCTCTAATACTTGTCCTCAAGCAGTCTTCCTGGTTCAGCCCCCTGAGTAGCTGAGACTAGAGATGCATCTCTGTCCCCAGCTGTGACTTGCTATTTTTTTTTCCTGAAAGGGTTAGCTTGTGCACCTCTGCAGGAAAGTCTCCCTTGCATTATTTCCTGTGTAAATAATTCCTCCTGGCATTGTGCTTTGAGGTAGAGTTTAACATCTATGCCTTAGAATTTGAAGAAAATGTATCAGTGCTCTTTCCTTCAAGCTACCTTTTGATACTCGAAGTAGTGTTAGATTTCTTTTTTGTGTTTTTTTTTTTTTTTTTTTTTTTTTTTTTTTTTTTTTTTTTTTTTTTTTTTTTTTTTTTGTCTATGCAGTTCAGTCTCGCCTTGAGCTCACTTTGTAGCCCAGGCTGGTCTCCAACTCACAACGATCTTCCTGCCTCAGCCTCCTGAGTGCTGGGATTACAGGTGTGTGCCACCATGCCCAGCTTAGTTTTAGATTTCTTATTAACTGCCCTCAACTGTTCCTGCCTTCCCATTTTTTCCCCCTAAATTTATTTATCTACTTTTTGGCCCCTGTGTGCTCCTGGGAGAAGTAAAAGAGGTTGCAGGTCTTATTCATTTGAATACTTTGCAAGCTATGGAAATGCAAGGACCTGGAAATCATGGGCCTTACCCTTGAGGGTAGTGAGCCTCATTGAGGAGTTAGGGCTTGCTCATGGGAATGGATGGAGGAATGACTCTCTATGAGGCAAGGTCAGATGCCCAAGGAGTGGGGGCAGGCAGACAGCACCAGAGTTCAGGGGAGGAAGTGGAAGGGAAATCTCCAGTAGGAGGTGGAATTTGATCCATCCTTCAAAGGGTGGGCAGGATTTAAGTAAATACAGGCAGGGGAGGATATTCCCTGTCTGGGCAGTAGTATGACCTAAGGCAAGGAGATTGCAATACTGGGATGTGGTAGACCAGATGGTTAGTATTCTGAATAGAATTAGACGTGCACAGGACAGAGCACCTTCAAATAACAGTGGCCTAAATGGCTCTATTTCTCTCATATTAAAAAGAAGTCAGAAAGTAGGCAACCCAAGAGAAATACAATGGTTTCATAAGATTGTCAGAGACTCAGGCAATTTCTAGCTCATTTCTTTGTCATCTCTTGAATTTGGCTATCATCCCCATGGACCAAAGGCTGCTAGAACTCTAACCATCTCACCTATACTCTAAGCAGTATGGTGAAGAAAGGAGGAAGGAAAGGATATATCCATTTCCCTTTAAAAGGAATTTCTCCAGACATACTACCACATTTGTTTCTTTTACTAGAATTTAGTCACATGGTCAAACCTACACTTATTTATAAGGAGGCTGAGAATTGTAGTATTCAGTCTCATGGAAAGCAGTTGCTCAGTTGTAGAAATTTTAAAGCAGTTTCTGTAAGGCTGTCTTGAAATGCCTCTCTGAGGTTTTGACCACCTGTCATACCCATTCATACTCTTCTACAGTAGTTCAGCTGGGCGCCCCCCCCACTTCTAAGCAGGGTCCAATTCTTAGCATTTTCCAAGTATTTCATCTGTACTGTGCTCTGAGTTATGACAGCAATACCACAAATCTTGTGCTGACCCATATTAGAAACTGTAGAATATTTTCAAACTTTTTTCTCTTTCTCTCACATCTCCCCAGCCATGAAATGTTGCTATTAATATGTCTCTTGAATCTTTACTTGCAGTCCAGATCTCTCTTCTGAAATCCAAGCCTGATTTCCATCCACCTACTAGACAGTTTCACTGGGAAGTAGAAGAGGCTCCTCCCACAGCCAGCATCTTCAAAGTCAATCTTTACCTGTCTCCTCCAAACTCTCCCCTTTGCCACTTTATAGTATTTTCATGAACATGGCTCCAGCAGCCAGTAAACCAGACATCTGGAGTCTTTCTTGATGTGTTTCCTTCTGTTTCCCTTCTCAGAATCATCACAGGTACCACAAGTCATCCTATCATTTTGATGTCTGTGGCCACACCTGTGGTCACACCAGCTCATCTGTCAGAGCCTCTGATGTGGGCTTCTGACCAACTGGCTTGTGCCATATCTGCTCCTTTGTGATTCACATTTCAGGTTGAGTCCAGGATGATGTTTTCAAAATGAAAACCAAAGTGGATCACTCCTGATTTTACAACCTATCAGAGGCCTCTCATTGGTCTTCATTTCCAGGTGAAAATCTTTAACGAAGCCCACAGGAACCTGGTTGAAGGACCATTTTTCTGTTTCCCTTGGATCTCATCTCCAGTCTCTCTTCCTCTTCCTCTTTGAATCTTAGCACTTCGTTAGTTCTCTAAAGGCAAACTTGCCACTTTTAGGATTCTTTCTTTTCTCTGTCCTTCTCACCCTCTTTCCTTCCTTCTCTCCCATCTTTCTTCTGCTCTTTTATTTAGAACTATCTGTTGAACACATGCCACGTGCCAGATGCTGTTGTGAATAAGAGCTCAGTGCATGAACATAGATGACTTGAGCACTGCGCTGGGAACTAGAAAGAGAACAAGATGACCAGGAGTCGCCTGATGAGCATCTTATGGAGGTTCTATGCTGTGGGTCATCAAATACAAGATGAGCAAGGAGGGAGGTGCTTTGCATTGTTGAGGAGCAGAGAGTGGGCAAGAGCAGTGGGAATAGGATTAGCTTGTCCCAGAGATTCCTGTAGCCACTAGGGAAGAGTCTGATACGTATGGATGCATTTTTAATTTGGGTGATTTCCTTTAGACCTACTTGAAATTCTCAGTGATCTCCTTTATTCCAAGTTGAAGTTACAGCCCAGAAGCAGTCATACAGCAGGATATATGAGAAATTTTTCCAAGTACAAGTGTTTTCAGTGGTGATCCTGGATGGTGGGATTCTCATTACTTTTGTTTTCTTTACCTTTTCTGCCTTATGTCTTTTTTTCAATAAGACCTTTTGTTTTCAGATCAGGAGATAGCTACAAACATGATTTTATGCTAGAAAAGAAGTTTCTCTCTGTCTTGGTTAAGAAAAGGAGTCTCAGGGCATGGCAGACAGGGAAATGGGGTGACATCCACACAAGAAAAACAAGGCAGAGACAAACAGTACCAGTACCTGGAGTCTTGGTTTCAAACTGGTCAGTTCTGGGATACTCTGATTTGGGGTGGGGGGCATACTGAGTCTCCTCTCCAAATTCCTGTGGTTGAGTATAAAATCTACTGACCCAGGCAGTCTAGGCAAACATTTACCTTGCTGTTGAGTGAGCCAAGCAAGTGCTTTTAGTTTTGAATTCTTCTGTTTATCCAAATATTAATTCTTAGTACATATGAGCACTCTTTCATTCCTTATTTTGTCTGTATGGACCTGATGCATAATAGAATGGGTCAGATCATGACTATCAGGTCACAGGCTAGTTGGGTATCTGGAAGCCAGAAAGGTTTGCCCTGGCCTTCTCCTGGCCTTCACTAGCTTCAGAGAAGCAAACAGAGGTGGGGCACAGATAGAGTTTGTCTTTGGTAAAACCTGGCTCCTAGGACCCATTCTTGTTTACAAAGGCATCTTTGTCTTGAAAGAAGAGAGGGATGATAAACTTTTTCATACTAAAGAGTTAGGCATACAAAATCATTTTCATTTTCATTTCTAGAGAGAAGGTCATGCTCAACCCCAAAGCATGAAGGGAATAATTGGGGCCTCTGCTAGTCTGTGTCCAAAGCATCCTTTGCCCCTGTAGTGTAGAAGGGAACCACCCCTGTGCCCCACCTCTGTCTGCCAGTGGAAGTGCCTTAGTTCTTGATTATAATGGGCAGGTCTGCTTAGCCACAGTGGGTGTACTGGAGCCCAGATCAGAGATGAGAAGTCAGCTGTTCCTTGTCTGCCTTTTCCTAAACAATGACAATGACGACAACAACAACAACAAATTTGTGAGATTCGATAGGTTGTGTATAGCATTAAATCAATGCTTTGGATTAAAACAGAGAAAGTAAGTCTTATCAGTCTCAGTAGCTTCCAACATGAGCTCTTGGTGGTTTCCTTCATCTGCGTCTTTAACACAACTGCAGGCTTTATCTTGCTCTTTCATTTGGTGGCATCGTTTCTCTGGCAAGAACACTAGACCATTTCCTTCTCTGTGGCTCAGCTTTGGATCAAATTTTAGAAAACACAGAAGGCCCTCTTCATTCATGGACTCATGTTTTGCATTTTAAGATCTTGTGGCTGCCTGGGACAACCCATAATTTCTACTCAAGTCATGGGCCTTGATTTTACAGGCCCTTGTGGGATGCCAAGGCCCTGGAGAGGTGAAAAAAGAATAAAACATGAAATACGGTGGCAAAATGCTGATATTTTAACCCGTAACATTTCTCATGAGATACCAGGAGTTAACACAGGATTCTTATTCCAGGCTGTGTCTACACTGTATGTTTCTGGAAGTTCATAGTCTTTGCTTTTAAAACAACTATAATCTCAAACTCATAATCTTTGCTTTTAAAAAAGCCCAAGGAGGATCACTTGAGCCTAGGAGTTTGAGACAAGTCTTTGTAACACAGGGAGGCCTTGTCTCAAAAACAAAAACAGAAACCATTTTAACTACATCTCTGGGATTTCACTAGAGCTAAGAAAACATCCCTTGTATTACAGGAGCAGAGAAGGATTGGCCATGATGTGACTTGAGGAGGCAGATGTTGATTTTTGGTGCTTGGAATGTCTGGGACGAAGCCTTCTGAGTGTGCTACTCCCCATCCCATCTAGCGGTAGACTGATCTGCTCTGTGTCCACAATATGTTCATCCTACTGGGATGAGACTCTCTCTCCCTTTCAAAAGAGCCCCTTTCATGTTTGCAGAGATACCAGGGATATCCATTCATTTATTCATTGAATATATGAGCTCATTCTAGGTACTAGGCTGTGTTCCAGAAGTGGGGCATATGAAAATGTAAAAGAAAGCCCAGGTCCCTGCTCTGCAGAACTCACAGCTAGGTGGAGGACACAGACAACATGATCTATATATAACCAGATACAATGGAAAGTACCACACAGAATGAAATGGAAGTTCTTCCCTGGGGAGAAAGGAGCTGGTTGTAGAAGGGCTTCTCTCTCCATAATGAGGCTTAAAATGAGAAAGGACCATTCCTCTGAAGATCCGTGGGAAGAGAATTCCTGGAGATAAAGGGAAAAGCCAAAGCTCTGAGGTGGGAGAGAGTTTGGTATGACTGAGTGCATGATCTGGAGGAAGGTGAGGCAGAAAAGGGGATGGGGAAAAAATTTTGGGAAGAGGCATGAATGGAAACTGGGACCAGTGAGGAGGCTATAAATGGTCTACGCTGGGAAGTGATGATGACAGTGAGACAATACTGATGACAGTGATGATGACAATGATGATGACTATGCTGATGATACGAACAGCTCACGTGGTATAGTGGATTGATAACTGGTGGTCAACTTAAACACCAACTGAACTGAATCAGTGTGGTGCTAAGTGTGGATGGCCCACCTGAGGACTGTGGCTGGCATACAAGGAGATCTGGAGAGGATGAGTAGTGCTGTGGGTTCTCCTAAGTGTTGTTGTTTGGAGCTGTTTGTTCTCCTGGAGGAGCTCGTGGAGCTTCTTCCTTGATACTAACTCAGCTGTTATCTTTGGAGGAGCTTGGGACGTTATTATTGAAGATGGCTGCGGTTCACTTTGGGGGAGCTTTGGTCCTTTTCTGAGCAAAGCTTCCTGGCTCCTGAGGGGAAGATGTGTGATGTTTAATCTCCATGAGAAGTTTGTCACACTGGCTTGGTGATATGTACTTGGCTGTTCTCATTGTTGGAGGAGCTCGGGACCTCGTTGTCGCTGAGGATGGTTGTGATGCTTTTCATGGGAGCTCTGGTCTTTATTTTGAGCGTTGCTTCTTGGCTCTGCTGCGGAACCCTCAGTCTCCTGGCACAGATCCTTCACCCCACTGGCACAGATTTTCTAGCTTCCGCCGCTGACCTTTGGACCTTCCTCACGCAGATCCATGAAATAGACTTGCATGAGTCATTGTCATGGACACTAGGTTTTCAACTGAACTCATGCAGGTTATTGCCATGGGATCCAGGCCCTTGGTTGGATTTTCTGTCTTTATGTTGTGGACAGATTTCCTGCACTTTCCTTGTATTTGACTCCTTGGGTGATCATTATAAATAATACTATAAATTATGTGCTTTGATGTATTTGTTCTCCTTGTAACCCCTGAGTACAACACATAGGTTCCAGGCATTCTTCTAAGGGTAATGCATTTAAACCTTCTAAGAACTGTAGAAAATAGGTGTTGGTTTGGCTAGGGACGCAGAGTAAACCAGGAGACTGGGCTGGTGACGGGTTTTGCTGTCAGTTAGATGAAAAGGGCTGGAGAAAGAATGATTAGAGGTGACTTCTAGGCTTGGGCCTTCATAACTGGGTATGAAATGGAGACTTAGACTTATCTAGATGAGATTAGAGGTGGAACAGTGTTTGGAGGGGATAGAAATCAGGACTTCGGTTTTGGTCAACAAAAATGTCAGCAAAGCATCTCTTGGATTTAGAAGTCTATATTGCTCAGGAGAGAGGTCTGGGTGGGACTTTTATATGAATTTCAAAATTCCCATTAAGTAGTCTGTATGGAAGGTATTCATTTTAGTCACTTTCCTTGTCACTGGGCCAGACTGTATGACACCCACAATTTAAAGGAGGAGAGGTTTATTCTAGTTTGTGGTTTTTAGAGGGCTCAGTCCATAGTTGGTAGGCTTGGATACAGAAATAGCATGGCAGAGGGGCATAACTGCTCATGAAAGGCTATGTGTCATGGTGGCCAGGAAGCCAAGAGAGAAGGGAAGAGCCAGGTCACACGTCCCAACAGGTACTGAACTCAGTGGATAAATCCATTGAGGAATATAGCACACCCTTATTCCAATTACCTTCTAAGAGCTCTGCCTCTGAGCACTTGAGAGTTTTGAGGGACATTCCTGCTGTAAACCATAATAATTTTCAATGTCTTGGTGCTTAGTAACATTATTTGGGGAGAGGTTGAGAAGAGACAGCAGAAAGAAGGACACACAGTCTGAGGCTGAGTACTGGGTAGTGGCCAGGGTGGTCCAGAAAGAAGGGGAGACATGAGATGAAAAACCAGAGCTGTGGAAGAATGCCATAAGAAATGGAGACTTAGACTTATCTAAGTGTCATTTAAGAAATTCCTTTGTCAAACCCGAGTCTGTCTCTTCTTTGACATGTCCAGTCATTTCTGATTGCCGTCACTAGTGGCTGATGTGCTTTGAGTTTACCATGTTACTCAATGAATTTAAACCTCCATAGTGGTCCCTGGACCGCTGCAGCAAAGGGTGACTGCAGTCTCTACTCCATGTGACATCTCTTCAAATACTGTATTTGAAGAGTCCAAGTTTCATCTTCTCTCCTCCTGGTGATGCTTCCTTGCTTCTTTCTGTGGCTTCTCTGGTGCTGGTGAGATTCCTCCTGAGTCCCAGCTCTGTAAGTATGGCTGGACGATTGTAAGCATGGGTCTCTTCAGCTTCTCCGAGCATGGGCTGTGGTTTGTCTTAGCAGATTGATGAGTGAAAAATAAGAACTTTTCTCCCTTCAGAACACTCTCCCTCCTCCCTCAGCAGTACGGTCATTAAGTTCATTAAATTTAAACATTTTATCGACTTTTCCTGTACTTCCAGTATGTGATGGTGGGAAAACTTGTAGACTGGACACTAGGAATCCTTGTTTTTCTTCACTGTGTCTACTTATAACAAGTTGGGTAAACTGAGGCTAATAGTGTAAGCATTGAGATAGGCCGTGGAGTCAGAACCCTCTCACTGCCTGAATCCCAGGACCTCTGTGCACATTCAGGATATGTAGTACTTATAGCAAAGGGGGACTCAATAGGAGGTAGCCTTTCAGCTGAGCCTTGGAAATTGGGTGGAATTTCAGTGGGCATGGAGAGCAGAGAAAGGCTTTGTGCTTGGGGAAGGTGGGTGGTGTTCTGCCAGTGGTGGAGGTGGAGATTTTGCTGTTTCTAGTGCTTGATATCCATGATACATGGCCTTTTTGCATACTTTTGGGGAAAAGAAGGTTTTGTCTTATTTTGTTTTGTTTCATTGGTACTGGGGATTGAACCTGTAGATTTCACACTGAGCTACATCCTCATTGCTTTTATATTTTGACTTAGGGTCTCATTAAGTCACTAAATTGCACAGGCTGGGCTCACTTCTGATCCTCCTATTTCAGCCTCTCAGAGTGCTGGAACTGCATGCTGGATTTTTTTTTTTAATATGTGGAATTCCTTTTAAATCCCCAGATCTTGAAAGCAACTCAGTTACCCTTGTCCATTTTCCATTTGTGCTGCTTGTGATTATGCTATAGGAATGCCTTTCTCTCTGTAGTCAATTTATATGGTTAAATTCAGTGTTTTTAAATGGACTGTTTCTAAGAAAAATAGTGTTCTGGTAAATCAGCTTAAAAACACTGAATTTTAAAAATTAAGCAGACTTGTTTTAATGACAAGGTTTCCGGTGGCCTTTAATAATTCCTTGTACGTTGTGCATGTGCGAGGAGAGAGGTTAATATACTTGGTCGTGGAACTCACACCTCCTTGCTTGTATCACCTTGGAATAAGTCTCTCAAGAACAATTCTTTGAGAAACAAATCTTGCAAGATCCTCCTGATTTTGTAGCTTTTCAACAAGACACAAAGTAAGCTTCCAGCAGTTTTATGTTTTCAGGTAACCTCATGTACCCCAGGGGCTGCATGTTATTCCCTTTTCAAGTCCAGGAACTGATTAGTAGCACAAAAAAGTGATATCAAAAAACAAAACAAAACAAAACAATCCCCCCCAAAACAATAACAGACAAGCAAACAAACAAAACCTAAGAAACTAGTTCAAGTGCCTTCCACAAAATCTTTGAATTAGGGGTGTAGCTCACTGAACAACTGTGCAGGTCGAGTGTCTCTTAGCCAAAATGCTTGGGACCAGAAGTGTATCAGTTTGCATTTTTTTCCCCCCAGATTTTAGAATATTTGCATGTACATAATGAGATATCTTGGAGACTGGAATCAAACCTAAACACAAAATTTATATACACCTTATATATATAGGCTGAAGATAATTTTGAGGGGCTGAAGGTAATTATGTGCAGTATTTTAGTGTATTTGCATTTTGACCATGACTTGTCACATAAGGTCAGGTGGTGTATTTTCCACTTGTAAAAGCTCACAGGTAGCTTTGCCCTTCAGTTAGGTTTCTGTTCGGGTCACAGGCAAAGTTGGCTTGAGGTCTAAGCCCATTTCAAAGCTGCCAGCTGGGCTGCATGGGGAAGGTGCTGAAGTGCTAGAACAGGTCCAATGCTGGACTCTGGGCTCTGGGCATGCCCAGCTGGTGGGCGAAGTGTAAGGGCAAAGGCCGCATTGTTTAGGATGGAGGCCTCTTGGAAATTCTGCTATTTCTGGAATGGCATTCATATGAAGAAATAAGGAAAATGAGACTCTGTGTGATGAAAGTGGGTTGGGAGGTTTGGGGTGGGGGTCCTGGTCTTGGGGAACCGTATGTTTCTTAAAACAATGTAACACTATTAAATAGGAGGTATTAACTTTTGCCTTTGTGATCCACTCCTGTGATGGTCTTTTTGCAAGGCTTCTCTGATCTGTTTTCACTCTCTTACAACCATCTTTCCTTTTGCTTTCAATACAACTTATTTTCTTGAGTCGGAAACACTTTCGAGTTGCCCAGCATGGTACTAGAGGTGGAGCAGGGATAGGGATGGCCCACCGGCTCTATGCTGGTAAGAAAGAAGCAGATGACACTGTTCATGCTTTCTGAGCCCTTAACCAACTAGATTATAGGCCCTTAACTAAGAATACAGTTGAGGGGGCTGATGTATTTCCTTCACTGCTCAGCTGCCCCTGTGGCAGGAATCTGACCTTGGCGGGAGCTTTGATGATGGTGCAACTCAAGCTTCCCCTAAGCTGCTGGGTGAGCTGGGCCTGCTTGCAGCCACAGCCTGCATCAGGAAGCTGTTCATAGCCTCTGTTGCTGACACTCATGGGAACAGTAGATCTGCAGAGAGATTCAGGGTTCCAGATTTTAGTGCCCAGCATCAAGGTTGGAGATTGGCTTCAAACACAGCCACTGGGAATTCTGCAAATATTTACCAGATATCTACTCTGAACCAGGCAGGGAGAGAGGCCTGGAGGGTATCGGGAGATCCTCACCATGGGCACTGCTAAATGATAGCACACTTGCAGTGTGTGAGGAAAAGAGTGTGGTTGCACTCTAGCTTGTGTAGAAATCCACGGGTCTGCCATGTGAAGTGTTGGCCTTCTGTTGGGTTCACTCTACGGAAACAGAGTTATAACCAACAACTTTGTCTTTTGCAACATATTTCTCTCAATTATAGTAATTATTTATTTTATACCTGACTTATTTTGCTGTAGAAAAGGTGGGCAAACTATAGCCTGTAAGGCAAACCTAACCTACTATTCAATTTTGTAAGTAAGGTTTTATTGAATGAGTGGCCATCGGATGAGTGGGCCATGCTCATGTATTTACATATTGGTTGATAATATCTTACAAAGGTAGAGCTGGGTAGTTCCTATAGTGATCCCATGACCTCTAAAACCTGAAATATTTGCCAATGGACTGTTTACAGATAGTTTGCTGTTGATACAGGTATTTGCTCTCTGGTTCATTATGGCATCCCTATGCTGGAGAGGAGATATAAATTGATGTCAAAGTTAGGCTAAAATACTTTTTTGGAGTTCTGATGGATACACTGATAATCTGGTTTAGGTGAATGCTGTGGTCCCTACTATAATGTTGCTTGGTAATACCTGGATGGAGATGCCCCAGAAACTAAATTTAACAATCTGTAAATGCTTAATTACCCTGCCTGTCAAGTTAAGTAGGGTTATTTGCATTTGTTAGTGGGGTTATTTGTACTATCCTTCCCTCCCACCCTGCAGTGCTGGGGACTGAACCCAGGGCTTTACACATGCTAGGCATATGTTATACCACTAAGCTACAGCACTGCCTTAGTGTTATCCTTTAAAAGAACTTTTTAAAAATCAGCTCTTCTGTTTGCTTATTACAACTCTGTGAGCTATATGTTAGTACCTCAAGTTAGAGAGGAAGAATTCAAAGCCCAAACAGGCGAATGGCAAAATAAGCAGTTGGTCAGCAGGACCAGGCAACAGAGCTGTGCCGTGGGTTGTTCTAACCAGTGCATGCACACACAACTACTGGGTAGAGTTTGGTTGTGCATATCCTTGCCTGAGATCCCATTCTCATTCTCACTTGGGATCAAACACCTGTCCTTTGTGGAGTGTATGATATCTTCTCCTCATCATCACTACCCTGGTCATCTGTCTATTCCAGACCGATTCTGCCTGGGAGCAGTGTCATATGAGCTTGGGGATCTCCTTAGGGCATTGTAGGCTTCCCTTTGAACACTGATAGCAAGGGGTCTTGGATCTTTAACCAGCCAGTTAGGGCTGCAGTAGAAGCAACTTTCCCTGGGCTTGGCTCTCTTTCAAACTTACTGTCCATAATTAGCAGCAGATGGATGACATTTGTTGAAAGACGTCTGTTACTTCCTTGTAAGAGAACCAGCCCTGCCTAGGAGTTCTGCGGTTCTTTGAGTTTTAGAAAGTTAACCTAGTATCGATGCCATGTTTTCTTTAACTTGTAATCTTTTGGATTGGCTTTAAATGTTCCAGTAGTGCATGTAAAATTGTTCCTTGTATGGGAAAAGGCTTGGTTCCTGGCCTTGCCTCTCTTCTCTGTGCACAGATACTGCAGTTCCTCAGATGTACAAGTCCCTTATATAAAATAGTGTGGTATTACATGTAATCTGTGCATTCTTCCTGTATGCTCTAAACCATCTTTCTATGTCTTGTAGTACCTAATGCGAGATAAATACTACTACATGGTGCATATACTCCATTGTTTAGAAAATAATGACTTTCAGTACAGAGGGAGTTTTCATTGTCCAAATATTTTCATTCTATTGAATCTGTGGACATGAAATCCACAAATATATAGAAGGTCCACTATTCCAAGATAACAATTTTCTTCTTAAAAAGAAAGCACAGAATACAAATCAAATGAAAGGCTGTTTTGACCAAATTCTCCTTCATTCCAATTCCAGTTCCTGCATTTCCCATGGATATAGGTTTGAAATATCTTTGCCTTCTCTATGAACATAGACATGCATGTGGATATATATCTATTCATATATTATTTTTGTATGGTCTTTATGTAATGACATTATGCCGTGTGCACACATAGATCTTTCAAAAGCTATCAATTTTCTAGTTTTTATGTTTGCTTTTTGTGTTTTGTTGTTGTCATTTTGTTTTGAGATAGGATCTCGCTATCTAGT